>JAWQUT010000082.1:1453610-1475497 GCA_033807755.1 Ellobium chinense | reverse complement strand
TTAATGATAATTGCGGATATGAAATGCATTACTCTAGAAAATGCTAATTTGTCTTGTGCTTTCTTTTCCCCTTAATGCCTACTGTTTCTCTTTGGTCTAGTAATGTTGGGTATTAGACTCTCTTCTTACATAAATTTTAAGTTTAATACTGATAGCTTTAATTCTTAGAAGTGCCTTCTATTAAAGCATATTTATGAAAACACTTCGGTTAAATAAGAAATGTTATAAATTATATAAATGTATTTTGTTCTTTTGTCGATTGTATAGGGGTTTTTGACCTTGGTACCCATCTGGGATTTCCCGTTAAAGTCAGAGTATTAAACATAAGTTCCCATATATGGTTCATTTTTTTAAAAATAAATTTGTATGCATAAAAAAAAATATAATGAAATAAAAAGAAAAAAACGACGAGGCGATAAATCTAACAGGGGGAACACGCCTGAACGGCCTTACCTAGAGGGTCCTAGCATTATCTCTTACAGGAAGGTGTCGGATCTACTTCATGCAAGTCTTGGTGGTATAGTTTTTAAGGCAGTAGACAGCAGTGACACGATATGTGGTCATATTCAAAGGCACAGAACGCCTCGTAGTCCAGTGAACAGTGTCTGCGAATTTAATATGTAATTACATGTATGATTGTGACGCAGGATGAATATTGTGCTTCACTTCGACGAACTTTTACATCCTTTTGCGAATTTTTAAATGGAACTGTAATGTTACTGTACATCAGGCAATCCATCCTCTTTCTTATCAGTCACATAATGTTTCTGGATGATCTAAAAATTATTGTAATAGTCGCTCAGGTTTTGTTTTCTGAAATAGGGAAATTGATTATTCGTGTATCTATCACAGAGATTTGCGGGAGTCTTTTAAAAGACGAAAAAAAAATGGCTCTAGCGCATCACTACAATGCGCAACACCCGGAAAATGGGAATAAAAGAGCGAGAGATGGGGTATTCAAAAGCAGCAATGAATTATCTCTGAAAATATTTTGTATTTTCATATAAAACTTATTTTCATGAAGACAGCTGTTAAGCAGAATATTATGATCCAACGATTTCCGAAAATCCGTTCTTGAGAAAACTCTGATACAAATTAATTCTACCAAAGATCAAACACATAATAATACGAGGTACAGTACATAAAATTGAAAAGTATACTTGCATCTGAAAATAACAGCTGACATTGTTGTTTAACACTGAATTACTAAAAACTGCACACAAAAAAAAATGCAAGCATGTAATTTTATAGAATCAGCCAAGTTTTTCAATCACAGCGAAAGGTAACAGCTGCTACAGCTTCGTTTAGGACCTTTGCAAATATATTTTCACTTCTCCTTGTTATGTTATGTTATAAATAGATCTACGAGTTGTCTTCTTTTGTGTCTTTTAATCCTAAATTATACGATCATCGCAGAGTTCTGTATCAAACAAATCTAAATTGAGTGAGTAGATCATAGTTATCCAGTGAACCATGGCTTTCATTATGCACCTTGAAAGGGTCACAAAAATGGTTTCACGTTTCTCAGTCAGCGCCTCTGTAATTATCTTGCAATCTACGCGCATTTAGCGAGACAGCCATCAATGCTTTCAAACCTTAACGAAGCCAAGCAACAGCATTTCAAGCTGTCATCTCGTGCGTGGGTGAACATTTTTTAAACTTCCTTATATTTGAATGCAATAGGCTTTGCTATGTCACTGAGTGTGACTGTATAAACAGAATGAGGGAAACTGTGAAGTTATCTCACTGCTTGCCCTGCTGATGGCGGCCACCCTGGGTTTTATGGGTCTCCAGAAGAATCTTAGGTTTTTGGGTTGGTTTTTTTTTATTTTTAAAGAAAGTTTACAGGACAGTAGTATTAAGTACTTTAGCTAGCTTTATGCTAACGGAGCAAAATTATCAGATTTATAGAATGTTTAAAGATATCTTGATTTTAAAAAAAACGAAAAAAAAACGAAAGTTTAGGGTCTGGTCATGTGCAAAACATATTTTCTTTTTTGCAGACCTGACCTAAATTAAGCCTATTTAAAACTAGGCAGTTTCCCGTAAAATCAATTTACCCAGATACACGTCTAATTTCGCGGTTTTAAATCTGCTGGTTCATGGCTTCTAAGATATTTGAAAGATGAAAGGTCAATAAAAAAAAAAAATAAAAAATAGAAAACAGTCAATAAATCAAGAAACATTTCCAAAAACCTCCATTATAATGCCCTTCTGGTGACACTCCTGCAACATATTAAGTCTTATTTCAAAAGTTTCTGGATCTGTAAAAGGGGTTAGATTTGGCTAAGACAGTGAGTCAACATTTTTCAAGGAAATTGACCATAATTGTTTTTATCCACCACTCTATCCTTCTCTCCCTAAAGGAGCTCGGGTGTTAAACAACCTAAATGGAAGTCAAGGCCCCTGTAACAGTAAATGGCACAACCACAATCTCCGCAGCAAATACTGAGGCGTCCATTGATGGCTCTGACGGCCAAATGAAAAGCCTCGTCATTATGATTTTAAAGTTAATAAAACCGTCAGCCGCCTGTTAAAACTTGGCAAGTGTCCTCTGTTATTTTCCCATAACCGCGAAAGACGACATTATTTGAGCGCGCCAGAGTTCAGCCAGACTAACCTTTTAAAGACCTTTGGACGAGGCTTTTAAAAAACGAAGCCATCAGCAACAATATGGCGGTTTTCAGTCATGAATGAAACACTTGTGCTTTTCGGGAGTAATATAATCGTTGGAATGATACGGTTTTTGCAACCAAGAGATTTCTGTGCGCGTTGAAGGAAAGAGAGTAAGGATGAAAGAAAAAATGAAAGAAAACAGTGGTAAACATTGAAAGAAATTACGATGGTTTCATTGAATAGCCAGACCACTTGTACGTGCGAGACAAGAAAGGGAAGTGATTAAAAATGAAAAAAGTAAATTTTTTGAATGTTCACATCAATGTCGATACAATTCAACATTTAATCAGTATTTTGTCCATTCATTGCTCTCCTAGGCGTTAAATTTCCACGAAAATAACATTTCTAACTAGTTAGGGATTCCGTCGAATATAACATAAGTTCTGAGGAGGAGGAGGTGAGGAAGGGGCAGGGAGAAGAGGCATTGAGGATCAGTAGTTAGTCTAGTAGGCAGTTTCACTGCCGAAAAACATAAAAGCTTGAAAAAAATTTGAACTTGTGAACTGGTGTGTGTACTGACTTGTCTGCAAAAGAGAGAGAGAGAGAGAGAGAGAGAGAGAGAGAGAGAGAGAGAGAGAGACAGACAGACAGACAGACAGACAGACAGACAGACAGACAGACAGACAGAAAGAGACACAGAGAGACAGAGAGAGGGAGGGAGGAAGGAGGAGAGAGAGAGGTGAATAGAAAGAGGTGGTTGTTGCAAGAATGGCTTAACTATTGTAGGTCTGTCAATGTATTAGACACACAGAGCCTATCATAGAAATGAGCGCTATATGAATGTATTATTATTATCATTAAAGTTGTTTTACCTAACTTTAAGAATGTTCAACAGCAAAAACAGCTGTCACAGTCTTTCATGAATTCATAATTTTGCATATAAATCACAGTCATTTATAATAGGCCAATGGACACAGATATGTTTCCGTTTACCCTTCACGTTCAAAATTTGAAGCGAGTTGTATCTTTTGGTCTAATGGCAAGTGGGACAATCCAAACATTTCCGGTGTCGCTGTTAGTCAGAAGCTGTGTATTTGCATTCGTGCTTTGCGATGAAGAGGAAGACAAAAACAAAAAAAAAAATCAGTCGACACTTTATTTGTCAGGAAGTCTCGAAATTATTTATCCTAGCGGTTGCTAAATTTTGTAATGCTAATCCTCAATGCTAGTGTGTGTGTGTGTGTGTGTGTGTGTGTGTGTGTGTGTGTGTGTGTGTGTGTGTGTTATGCGTTTGTTTATTTTAAAAACGGACTTGAAATCTATCATCACTGCGAACAAGCTCGACAGGTTGGCAAACAAAATGATGAAAGTTGTGTTGGCTGCGTCTGAACATTATGTCTCTAAAGATGTAGACTTCCTTTCTCCCCCGCAAAAACCCTCCCCCTTTCCACCCCCAAACCCAACGTATCCCCTCCCGTCTATCTTCAAACAGGCGAACAGAGAAATGCGATGTGACAGCTATCAGACACACTACTTTCTTTCATAGTTTTACTACCTTGAGCCTATGAAGAAGCCAAATAGGGCTGTGTAAGAAGTAGCATGTCTCAAAATGAATGGAACACGACATTTAGGTCTAATTTTTTGCTATGCGTATTTAAACTTAGATCATTCTGTTTTTAAGGACGGGCCAATTTTGGGGGATCTTTCCGATCTATCAGGACTTTGTCATCACGGTGCATGTCTTAAAAAAATCAACTTAAAAAGTCACATGGCTTCTAGGTTAAAACCTACCAGGAAAAATAAGTGGAAAATAGTCAACTGTGGCTAAACAAACACTACGTCCAAAAGATCATGAAGGAGCGCTGATGATCGGGTCAAAAGGTGCAAGCAATGCACAGCCGTGATGTGTTAAGGTCTGGTTCTCATATTTTGAAATTTGATATAAAAACAGGAAAAACACAGGCTGGATATTCCAGCTATATTGCCTTGCAGATCTTAAGATCTGAAAACTGAATCACACTGAACATGAGCAACGATTACAAACCAGAAAGTTGCTGCATAAGTTGATACTCATCGAAGTTTCCTCTCTATGAACTGAGTTGATTTTTTTTCCAGTTGATATTTTGATTAGCAGAAACCGCAGTTGACTTTTTTGCACTTGACTTTCATCTAAGAGTCTGCATCGTCTATGAAAAGAATTACAGCTTGAAAGAAAGAGCAGCTCTTGTCTGACTGGCCTTTAGAACACCATGGAATTATGAAGTCACTGGATTCTTTCATTACTCTTGTTGCAATGTCGTGAAATGGCATCCCATAGCATTCACGTTCTCTATCATAGAACAAAAACAGCCACTTAACCCGCGGCTAGCCTGAACATACAAACATAAAAATAAAAGAATAAACAAGCTAGGATTCTACATCCTTGTCTGTTCCAGTCACAGTGCCTATATGCGATTGTTTAGTACAATTTCAGATGACGAGCCTGTGAATAGATGAGACAGCAGAAGGTACAAGCAAACATTCGATGTCCCTGAAGACAATTCCTGTCTTCCTGTGTTATTTTTAAAAAGTGATAAATTAATTTTTATACATTCAAGCAAGTGGGTGGCTTAGCCAAGTACGTGTCACAGTCATAGGCAGTTCATTTATCTCATTTGAGTGAGTGGTTTTTTTTTTCAGGAGAGGGAAGAAACAGTATGAGACAATGCAAGGAAATAATGACTATCTCACGCTTTAGAGCTATTTTATAACCAATGACTTTGTGACTTTGTCTGTAACATTTGATGGATATAGTGGGCTGTAGGAAGCCAAAAAAAAAAAACAAAGCCCAGTTTGCAAACTGCCAATTCCTGAGATCTCTGTAACAATGAAAATACCAGTTTTATTAGTCTTCTGTTGTTCGTATTTTTCTTTCTTTCTGTTATTCACCTTTTTATTTCAGCATAGATGTATTTATTCCCTCTTCGAACTAACATTTTAATTTTACAACAGTGATCGCTGAGTTTTGTGTTTTAAGCCTAAGTAGGGATTTATTCGAGCAGCACTAGTGACCAAACACGAATTGCAGATATCTTTACACAGCTGAAGGCTCAGATCTCTTTCACAGACCTAAGTTATGATAATATTTTCCAGATCTGAAGATTTGATTTTACAGTTACAAAGCTATTCAAAACTTTATCAACGAATATAGAAACAGTCAAAGTCCACATTCAGATCTACACACACAGTATATTTCTCTATGAAGTGCGAACTGCAGAAGTGCACAATTGGACAAAACACTACTTGTTAGTAGAGAGACAGAAGGATCGCTTGAATCATCATCTCCTTTTTTTTTTTAAAATTTTGTTGCAGCACAAACAGCAATTTCCTCTATTAAATATCATTCTTAAATTGCTGATTCGTGATTGCAGTTAAAACTTTTAAAAAGTCACGGTGACCTTTTGGCATTATGAATAAATAAAGTAAAAGCATTGGCAGTTCCATATCGTTAGCATAACATCTATGACAATATGTTTGTTTTCAGGCAGCCATATTTGCCATGATTTAATCTTATCTTGACACACTGCCATGCCATAATGTCATTTGCTTTAAAAGGATTTTTTTTAATGAAGAAATTACAAGAATGAAGTTTAATTATCCGTCGGGCAACCAGAATATTTTGCAGCAAATCGGGATCACTTAGCAGCAAATATACTTCACTAAGCAATATTTTAAATCATACGGTGTAGCTGACTCTAATCTGACAGTTCTTATCTGCATGGTATTGCGGTCATTGTTCTTTGCTTTTGTGTTGATTGTCTTTTAGTTTTCCATTCTTTTAAAACGCAGGCGTCACATAAATTTAAGCAATAATGGGTCCAATTCTATTGTCTAAAATATCGTAATATGATGAACTGTGGAAACAAATATTTAATGATATATAACCAGTTGTGTTAAGACGATGGTTTTTGTATGGCCTGCTAGTAACATTATTCCTAATGTGCACTTCTCCCAGTCAGCACTTCTTGGAGGTGTATAGGTATGAAGATGTCAATGTTGTTTTCACAATATTGTATAAAAGATTTTACACCCGTCATCCAGAGGTCCCATGCCAAAATACTTTCCACACATATTGTTTAAATCTCCTCCAAATTTTGACACATAAAAAAATGCCCTTAAACAAATAAGGTACCCTGCCCAAATAAGGCCCCGGCCCACCCCGCGTGCACTACAAAACTATGATATTCCATGAAAAAATACTGTCAATAACAAGGCCCATTCCACTAAGCCTGTGAACTTTTTTTTTTGAAAGTCCCCAAATATGCTTCAGTAATTATAAACTCCAAATAAATTTGTATCCCTACCAGAAGGTGCAATAAGCACAAAAGTTTCAAAATTCTTAATTATTTTTTGGTTCAAAACCTATAAAATATACAATGTGGGTTTTATTTAGGCAGGGTACCTTAGATTTTGAGAACTTAGGCAGTGAATCAGACCACCTAATATCTAAGGCCTTTTGACACTGTTAACAGGGTAACCTCACCCACCTACCAACAGCCACAAAGTACATTACACCTGTGTGACTAAACTCACCTATTTCGAGTCTAAAATATATTTGTACCTATATCTAAGCCTTTGAATTTCAAATGTAACCTCTTAACCTCTGCATCTGGTCAGTTTTCTTTTTATTTTATAGGGACTATTTAAAATTGCACATCACAACACCAGGTGCTAATAGCATGTTCATATCTATAATGTATGTACGTATATGTGGAATTCACCAATTCTGTATTCGTTAATAAATTTTGAATGGCATTAACCATTTTTAAACCGCATGTTCTTAACTGTGGAAAAAAAAAAGGGATTTCAAATCTGGAAAATAGCATAGATCTATTATACTCTTTAAGTTACAGTCACTGAAGAGAGCTAGGCCCTTAATCGTTAAACGATGTCTGCAGTTCATGTTAACCCACCAGTAAATATCAGTCAAGATCTGCTACTCTGACTAAACCCCTACTTTTAGTTAAAACACATCACTAAGCGGTTACCGTTCTAAAAATTATTCTGAAAAATCTTCGTCCGAAAGGGAGAATAACTAAACTCATGCTGAAACAGGGAGGATGCCAGAAAGAAAGAAAGCACGGATAGAATAAACCACTATAGCATATGGGCATTTGGGCATTATCATTGTTACAAGTCACATAACTGGTTAAACCACCCACATAATTATGTGGAAATGAATTTGCCACTATTCGAAAATAACACACGAAGACAGGAATTGTCCTCAGAGATATTGTATGTTTGCTTGTATCGTCTATTGTTCTGTGCAATTACAGGTTCGACCACAACTAACAACACAGAGATCAGTGGTAGTGTCTCAGTATAATGTACAGTACTGCTAAACTGAGAACCAGTACACAGTCAAATCTACGATGGTAGCTAATAAGCCTCCACAAAAAGGCATTGCATTATATTATATTATATTATATTATATTATATTATATTATATTATATTATATTATATTATGCCAAATAGTAAGTACAATAACTGAAATGCTTCTCAACTGAGTTCTTAGCCAAAAAAACCCAAAAAACCCTGCACTTTTCATCTTTAATTTAAACCAGCTTGATCTCTGGGGAGTCTGTTCCCAGCTGTTTCATGACCCTGTAATAATAAATAGGCCTCATTAAAGTTGACCTTTTGTCCTACTTGACCACCTGACAAATTTTTCGTGTTTGATGCATCAGGGTTGTATTTCAATTCACCGACGGAAATATTGTTGCTCATGCAGTTAAAGTTGCTACAGTCGTCTCTGTCGTGGCCATTGTTGTTGCTTCGATTAATTCTGTAAAAGTAATTTTTTTCAAGTCCAGTGGCCGTGTGCATACTCCTTCTGTTAGTTAACGCATTGCGGTAATCACGGGAAACTCAAAAAAATTAGTTGGATTTACTATTATAAATGTTTTCATCAATGTATTTATTATTCATGTTTTTGAGTTGTATTTACTATACTATCAACGCAATACGTTAATTAACGCAACGATTATGCAAACGGCCACAGTTCTGTTGAGGTACGGCGCAAGTAAATCTCATCCACAAAAATATTTCTTTACGACCTATACTGTACGTGGCTGGGTCTCTAAAACTGCTCAATTTGTGTACATAATCCTATGCTTTTGCCCACTACGTCTGTGCATTCATCTAGCTGAATCACTGTATTCCTCATGTGAATTAAAGTGGTCTCCACGAAGTGTAAACGTGTGACAATGAATTATAATTAAATTGATCTAAGCCGCTAACATAATTATTTTCTACATGGAGAAAAATGTAAATTCACACGACGCTCAAACACTGGAATAGATAGGATGTTTGGGGATATCACGAGCAACAAAACAAAGTGCTCGTCGGCCTTTAAATGAAAAACAAAAAAGACTGTAACGTGCAGATTCGTCAAGGATCCTAGAACTCTTTCACTTGAAAATTACCACATGATCCTACACGATAAGTAGTGAAGCGATAAACAAGGGGCAAAACAATTAATTTTTTGTTCTTGGGCTTTTGAATTTTGCGCAATTTCTAACACAGCCTCGCACACATTTTGTCCTACCTGCCTGTTCTTTGCGCTTTGTTCCGGGAATTTCTATGCATTTAGGACATCTTGTCGGTGAGTTTCAGAGAAGACCAGTACATTTTTTTTTTTGTGCCCCTTTCACCTGAACTAAAACAGATTATCTTGAGGCATTGGTCTAAACTTATCAAGGCCTGCCATCTGTCATCAGCACACTATGACTGGCAAACAAATTAACACAAGATTGTCTAAGGCTAGTACCACACTGAGACAAAACTTAGTTTTGCCTTAGTTTTTATGCCAGTTACGGACTATATTTAAAAAAGATCTCCCGCACCGACATAAAACTGTTGTAGCATTTGAATTTAGACTCAAACTGAGCACGGCAAAACTGTTTTTGAGTCCGTGAGCGGAAAGCGAGACTTCCAGCACTGGGACAAAACATTTCTGTTTTGTAGGCTCTCTGTGCACTACACCCTATACATCCTACATTCTTTAATATGGATGTTGATCTGAACTGGACGGAAAACCTCATCAGCATTGTTCAAAACAAGCCAACGCTATCTGATCGTTACTCGTAAAGAGATTTAAAGCTCTCAGCAATCTCTTTAGCAATCTTTGGTTATTGATGGGGTGAATTATTTTTTTTTTCATTTCAGTTTCTGCTCTCTTATGGCCATAACCAATGCCCAAACATAAACTATTTCTTTCATGTTTAGCTCCACCTTTAAAATGAAGAACACAGAACTGAACATGAAGAACACAGAATTGAACATGAAGAACACAGAATTGAACATGAAGAACACAGAACTGAACATGAAGAACACAGAACTGAACATGAAGAACACAGAACTGAACATGTCCTAACACATATCACAACTGACGATAAGTCAAGATAAAACAGTTTTGTCTCGCTCAGTTTGATAGGGTACAAAGCAATTTTAAGTCTGAGATAAAACTGTCGCATAACAGTTTGGTCTCATTGTGGTACTTGGCTAAGCATCAAGAATTATGCAGTGTATGGAGTTGACTAGAAAGAAAAGTTCACTTAGCAAGAGTGAACCTCTAACGGTTTCGAGTACAATATTTCAGTTCACCTTCAGGGCACAACACAGCCTAGAACTCACACAACTCTCATATAACTAAAGAAGCTGGAAATCTCTCAGCTGAAACAAAGCTGAGATTACGTCTATAATGAAATGTCAAGATGCGATCATGATTTTTACAAAATATTAATCCCAACTTAGTTTTGTATAAAAATTGTAATCTTCAGCAGCATGCACACCCAACTTCTAACGTGGAAAGTAGATTCACTTCCAACATTAGATTTAAGTCGCAACTAGCGAGCATAGGGCTTCAGGTGTGATAACAGCGCGGCCAACTCACTACAAGACCGGTGTGAGTATGCATTATTCATTGACCAAAATATTTATAGTTATATTTACTTGAGCTGCTTCATATCTTTAAAAAAATACGAACATAACCAGCTTCAGAAAATGCCCTTAATTCTTATAACAACTGTCATAGATCTCCTTAAAAAGTCATCTCATTAAAGCTTTCATGTCCACCTGCACAATATTATATCAATGTATCTTTACTAAATAGTCATTATGCATGCCTGCTCAAAGTCCATATGATGTACCTGAGTTTGTCATAAAAGAGATTGCTATAACAAACATATTCTGTAATTGAACCACAAAGAGGGATGAAGGAAACGACCACAGCAGAACCCGAATATTAATGCCTTATACGTGAGCAAATTCATCATCAGGTAACTTAGAGTCTTTGTCTTTATTTATGATAACCTTACGTCACTCATCATTCGTGTAGGATGCTGAATAAGCTTTTGATAACAATATTTTTGTCCTAGAGACGATTTTGATATTCTGAGGTCATTGAGTTTTGTCTTGAAGTAAAACAAATGTATATAAAATTACGATAAATGCAACAGTTTGCTTACAACGTGAATTCTGTTGAGTCAGGTTTCTTATAGCCAAAGAAAAAAAAATGAAATATTGCGCCACGCGTCTGATGAAAGGATTTTTTTTTTTTGGTAAAGGCACAACCACAAAAAATGGAAATTTTCTATATGTTTCGAATTACCGAGGATGTATGTCAGAGTGCTTCACATTTTGGACTCATTCAAATATTTTAAATCATAACCTACATTCACAACATGTACATGTTTGTTATGAGAAAAGTTTCTTTATTTCGCCTCTAATTACAGCGGAAAAAAACTAAAAAAAACATATTCTTCTAGCTTAAGTAAAACCAACATTTATAACGGTGAAATATTTCACTTGTTTACATCTATCCATTACATCATATTACAGGTTACCCTCATTATCTGAGCTTTCTTCCTGTTGGTTTTTTTTCATGAGTTTGCTCACTTTCTGAGCACTGGTATTCTTGCTCTACTGTGATCGCTTCCCACGTCCCCCTGTGTGGTAATTCTCGACGCCGGAAGTGCAGTGCGTGAGGTAAGATATATGATGAACCTTATGTCTTGCACCTGAGCAAAATGATAAAAAACTCACTCCAAGCACATACATACAATGTAATTCCCACAGATCTAGACTATCACGTGTGCAACACGATGTGCATACTCAGTAATATCGTCTGGTAACAAGACCCAACGCAGTGTTAAGTGAAACCCCCACTTACGCTAAAAAAAACTTGCTGAGGAAGCCAAACTGTGCCTTCTGGACAATCACAGCATCGACAGGTAGATTCAACTCACGAGGGATGAAACGATCCGATCCGCTAGAAGCAAGAAAGTAAAAGAGAGGTGATCGTCAAGCATAACAGGGCAAAGTGACTGACCGACTTGTTGTAAGCTATGACTAATCGAGCCGAATTCAAAACTCGCCTTCGATGAATCACTCGGTCACTTTCTGCTTTCATTTTTCTCCGCGCCTTATGGATGTTGGTTGGGCTGGGCGTCCTGACCCCGTCTCCAGTACTGGAAAGTACAAAGAGGTGGCAGAGACTCATCCATTTTACACCAAATTGCAGGCTGTTTACACTTAGTCTAGACCTCATGAGATAAATTTATTATATTGTATTCAATCCGGAGTCAAGAGGAGGAGGTTTTCAGCCGCGACTTCATGTGTACAAAACAAAATTACAAGCTCAAAATGTGTGACATCGAGAATGTCATGAAGAAGCCACAGAATATAGTGAAACGTTCATTTAAGACGCATTGTTATTTGTTGTCGCACCTTATGGGTCTTTGGTGAGTGACTGGATTATGGTTTGGACGTGTACACTATGGGAAAGTAGTAATAATTGTAATAATCCCAATGATTCCCTCCACCCCTCCCCCAACCCCCCTTTCCATTAAAAAAATCGTGGGACTCTGTTGTTGTAGTCCGTCTTGAGACAAACACAAAAAAAAAATAAAAATCCAGAGACCTGGAAATAAGCAAACGGAACGGAGCCCAAGTGAAATGAAGCTGAACATGAGACGGCCTAAGCAACGCAAGGGATCCCTATTTAAATTGCAAACTTCTCAAATCCCTTTACCGCACGGCTAAATGCTCTGTCACGTTAAAAAGTTGATTTGTGATAAAAGAATAAAAGTTGCTTGTTTGTTTTGATACTCTTACAAGCTGCGATGAGAAAGAACAGTGTAAAATTTGAGAGGCCAGCACGAAATCAGTTATTTTGACCAGAGACTGATTGAAAAGAAAACTTAAGAGCTCGTTTCGGCCGAATTGGCGAAAATTTTCTACACATAGAGACGATTTCGCGTGAAGAAGGTCAGTAAAACATATTATGCATTATGCAAACTCCACAAAAGCATAAAATGAATTGGTCTTGTTTTTAAAGATGTTAAAAGCAAGACCATTTTACTTTATACAGTTACAGAGTTTGCATAACGCAGAACATTTTTTTATTAATTAAATTAATTAAAATTGGTCTCACTATTATGAACCCACGCATCATTGTGACTTCAACATAATCTGTAAATGTTCCTCATAAAGCCGTCGTCTGGTACAGATTATGCAGCTTTTATTGGTGGGAGGGGTCAAGGCTTAAAGGAAGCCCTTCCTGTCTGGTTTCAGGTAAATATGCATTGGTCGAAGGCTTGCAGCTGCTGTTTACATGACACTTTGAAAAGATTAAATTCAAATTAAAAATAATCCCTTTGCAACGTGAAGAACTGATATCAGGCCAGCGCCAACTTCGCTCAAAATCACTGGTGAGAGCTTAAGACTTAAGGGGCTTTAAGCCTAAAACACATCTTAAAAACTGTATCTGTAATTTTTCATCCATAAGTACGTATGGACTCAGCGAGAGAATTAAATAGATGTATATGACAAGACTGAACAAGGTCTATTGGGAAACAGCCTAAACCACAAAGTGGTATGTGAGCATACGTAATGGCAAATGACCGTGCTGATTAAACATCAAACAAAAATTCATCATTTAAGAAATAAAGAAATCAATCAACTAATCAACAAAGCAGTCAATCGACCAAGGAATCATTCCACTCCTCAATCAGTTAATCAGTCCATTCTAGCTAGCATTCAAATCCAATATCTACAGGACTTGGTAATAATTATATTTTACTACATTGTGGTAATGGCCGTTGTTAGTAAATACATATACTACAACCAGGTATCTAAATTGTTTCACTTTCCCGAGTGTTCTGATCATTTAGTGTGTGGGGTCTCTCTGGGGTATTGTCCAACACTGAATATTTTACTTTTTTTTTTTTTGGCCATATACTGTCAGATTCCATCTTTGGCAACACTCTGAATAAATCTCACGACAATACTGAAGATCGCTAAAATCTCATGTTGGTGCCATCGGCGAACAACGAGATCAACATGTCCATGTTATGCACAAAACACGACTGCATCATCAGGACCAAAACAATGAAGCGCCCTTACACCACTAACAGTAACAGTCTTTGCCAAGCATCTTCATCTCGATATCATAAACATTATGATAATTTCAGAATAGCCAATGAACGCTCGCTTAACATTGTGTTTAGTCAATATCGTCATCCTCATTCCACATTTGTCTAAAGCACATATTTTTCTTTGGATGATTTGAATTGTTTGATTTTCCATTCAGTTTTTTTTTTAAACTATGAAAAAAAAGGTAGAGCTTTGTTTTGTTGCTGTATTCCCAAATTTTAAAGCCAACCCATATCAACCTCATCATTTTGCATTGGGCAACGAGTTCAGAGAGCTGGATTACTCAAAACCCCAAAACGTTATTTAGGTAAATGTGAAATGAAGATGACGTTATGTTTTATACTATGTGGGCCTTGAGAGAGTGGTCGCAGTCGCTTTATACAGGTGGTCTCCATATGAAAGTCTGAACGGTCGTCCCTGAACTCTGATCGCTTTTGCAGGTGGTTGATAGGCCAGACTTTAGGGACAAAAAAGTTTTACTGTAAAAAAATTCAGTAATATAATAATACTGGAACCAAATGATGCCAATGTTAAGACAAGCATTCACCTGGCAGGAGTGCTTCATGATAAATCCTGACAAAAATTACGAACTGTTAATGAATGCAATCCTCAAAATTAAAACACTAAAAAAAAAAAATCCCTGCCTTTTTAAATATGGTGTATGTGCTTTAAATTTGTCATAAATACACTGCATGTACCTTGTACACGTATTTTTTTTTCTTTTTGTGTATTTTTTTTTTAACTCTTTACTGAAATTTGGTTTTCTTTGGGTGTTTTCTTATTCAACCATTGCTGTGCCTGATGTTATAATATTCTGATATCAGCCGAAATTTATTATGATATCCCATGTAAAATGCGGCTCAATGTGTTTTGACCCTGCACTCAGAATCATGAGGTCACGGGTTCGGTTCCTGCAACAGTCATATTTCAAGTGCACTTTGAGAAAGTATCTCATTAACAATTTCCTCAGTACATCCGTCTGTAAAATTAGTATCTTGCTATAAGCAGTGAAAGATATTGTAGGACTGCTTGTGAACGCCTGTAAAATGCCAGTAGTAATGTATGCCGATTAGAGAGTTGTGAAAGTATTTCAGTGATCTGGTCTGCTAGTGTAATAAAAGTGTGCAGTCCCGTCGGCTGGTATCAGGTCGCATTCTACATTCATAAACCTTATTATTATTATTATTATTATTATTATTCACCGCTTAGGTCAAAACGATAAAAAGATGTGCCCGAAAATGATCGCTGAGTTTGAGTTTTACAGCGTCTCAGCACGACTACGGCTATATTGCAAAAATTAAGATGAGGCAATGAAGTCTAGAGATTAAAATTTACTGCCATCAGTTAAGACGATTTGCAGCACAGATCTTTCCGAAAACATGCCTTTGTTTCCACGATGTGAGAGCTGACGCTGCAGAACATCACAAATACTGCACAATATACTGTGAATACCAGTATCTTCAAGGCGCTTAACTCTCAAGAAAAACAAAAGCTTTTTTTCTAATAGCAATGGTTATAATATAAGTACATTAGACAGATGGCAATGTGCTGTATACACAACACACTTGCATACAACTAATGCAGACCTCTGTTTAAAGAAGATTACAAATCGTGGTAGAATTCCTTTTCTGTTAAGCAAGATTCCCTTCTGATAATCCCTATGCACCAAAGTACAGTAAATTTGACTTTTCCTCTGGTCAATGAGATATCAAAGAATAGCGAATATCGTTCGCATTCATGCTTTCATTTTGATTTTTTTCGTTCTTTATCTCTTTTTGTGATTAAGTTTCCTGTTTTGCGTAGCAAGACAGTTAAAAATAAACAACATTTTCAAAAACAATAGTATGATAATGAACGCCAATAGAAAGTGTCCAGACAATCACACAGACCTTTGATGACAGTGGTGGTGGTGACTTTTATCTCCGTGAACGCTTTTGAGTCCACTTATCCTACGTCTCTTCTAATTCATTTTTTTTTTCAGTCTGTGTTTAACCTGATGAAGGCTCACTTTAGATCAGAAAATTCGTGTTAAATTTCTAATATTATTTGCGATCAGAGTATTTTAAATAATAAAGTAAAATTTCTTAATTGTTAACTTTGCTGATTTGGACAAAACTTGTTGATTTTTTTTTTTAAATTTCCGTTTCAAATGGTAGAGGTGATGGTGTCGATGATGGCGAAGATGATGAAGTAGATGATGATGATGATGATAATGCAGTGGTTGTGTGGAGTGGGATGGGATTTGGTCGATGTGCCCTCTGTTTATTAGTGGCCATCTCGAAGATACTTTCTAATGACATTCGATACTCTATGCCCAGATGAAATGCATAATTCACCTTTCTAATAAGTAGATTTTGTATAAAAGATAATAAATTATTACTATAATCTACGACAATGAATGTTTGTTGTTGTTGTTGTTATCTTTTGTCTTTTGAGATAATGTGAGAGCCCCTGGCGATATTCTGCTGTGTGTGCACTAAGCCCTTGAATTTCCCCACTTTCGTTACAAAGGTGAGTCATAGAACACACAAACCTAATATAACACGGCCAGATAGTGAACACTGAGAAGGGGCGACTACCTAATCCAACCCGGCCAAGAACGAGGAGACAACCCAGTCATACGCATGCCCACACCACACGTACCACTTATTACTAGCCGGGCGAGTGACCATTCTGCCGCCGATGATTTCGATGTTTGTTATAGACTGACGGTGGCTAGAGGTTGCCAGAGGTGTCGACGATTGAGGAGGGGAAGAAGGTGCCAAGCGACCTCTGGTCAAGACAATAAAGAGCTAAGATTCAAGTTTTCTTTCCTCACCCATCCATTCAAATCTAGCTCACACCGCACAATAATAATATCAAGAGAGACTCATTTCAGTTTATTTAATCGAAGCAAGGTTACATAGTCTAGTAACATATGGGTGGTCAAACCTTGACATCGCATGGCAGCTACATAGACAAAATAGCATGCCTAGTGGTTGGTGTAGGCTCAGTGATAAATTTAAAGGTAAGGTTAGGGAAGAAAATGAACCCTTGGGACAGTCGCTATACATTATCATTGTCTAGGAACTATCTCATGTGTGCTTTCTCTTTCCTAACCCGGCCCCCAACCCTAACCCAAACACTAGTTAGAAGAATTCCTGATTATTGTCGAACAATATAATCTTGGTCAGCATGCATCTATTTATATGTTAATCAGTAACATGAGTGTAAAGGAATATATAAGAGAAAGAGCGAGAGAGAAAGAGAGAGAGAAAGAGGAATGTAAGTATGAGCGAGAATGCGAATGATGGAAGCGTAGTTTGGATGAATCAATGAATGAATTACTTGTTGAAAACATATTAGTTACACTTACTCCTTTACAGCTGGATTTATGTTATTGCTGAGACTGCACAAAAAAGCTTGCTAAGCCAATACATGGTGCGATACTGATTGTCCCTAAAGTCACTTGTTGGCAATCGACGCCCATGGAGCCAGCCCGTAGCCACAACTCCGGGAGGAATCAAAACTAATATATGTACACACATTGGTGTGGTGACTCATCCTTGCCAAGGGCAAACTAAAGAGGAAAAACGCTGCCCGTGGGCCTGGGGGCTGACAAGCAAGTGGGCGAGGGGCTGGAGACCGGGGTTGGGNGGGGGGGGGGGGGGGGGTTAACGGAGAAGACTATCGCTAAAGAAGTGGGAGGGAAATGAATGTTATTTGCTGAGAAAGGGTATTGTTAAGCTGATAATATCGGCCACATAAGGTTTCACGAACTAAATGAGGAAGCCAAAAACACAGTCCAGACAAAATTGCAGAAATGGTTGATGGTGGAGGAAGAAGGGGAGAGAGATTCTTGTAAACATCAGGGTAGTCTCTCTCTCTTTCTTTCTCTCTCTCTCTGTCTCTCTTTCTTTGCTTCTCTCTCACATTACCATTGTTAATGCATATATCCACAAACAGGCTGACGTGAGTTG
The DNA here is from genome assembly GCA_033807755.1 of Ellobium chinense. Taxonomy (NCBI): domain Eukaryota; kingdom Metazoa; phylum Mollusca; class Gastropoda; order Ellobiida; family Ellobiidae; genus Ellobium; species Ellobium chinense. Next base: position 1,457,446 of record JAWQUT010000082.1, on the reverse strand, counting down.
ACCCCCTGCCCTGTCTTGTGGCGTTCTTTCAATACACATCTCCACAAAGTGACAGAATAATCAGTGTCATGACGGACAAAGGTTGTTAAGCTGACTGGAGGCTGACCTTTCTGTGGTCAGCACCGCGAGAGTCTCTCTCTGTCTGTCTGTCTGTCTCTCTCTCTCACACACACACTCTCACGCACACACACACACACACACACACACACACACACACACACACACACACACACACCCACACACACACACACACACAGAGAGAGGTAAAGACTAGGCAGCACGCAACAGACTAATTATACCAGTATGCCCTTTTCGGAGTGTATCTCACAAAAAATATTCATCATACACATTCAATCTACTAGTCTATCTAAAATATATGCAGATAATTTCCAGTAACATGAAAATCTGTTTATGAGTATAGACCCTTACTTCACGCAATAATAATAATAGTAATAATAATAATGAGTTTATAAGTCTCATATCCAGGCTGATGCTCCTCACGCGACTTCACATTATTATTACCCCCAACAGACAAGTCACTCTAAAATTTTCTCAACTCCCTAAGGAGTATACAGTGCCACTGCAATATGCAGACGCCGATCACTAGCGTTCTGACAATATCTTTCACTGCCTATAGCCAGGTACCCCTTTTACAAATATAGTCACTTAGGTAATGATACGGCTGCTGAGACTCTGGTGGAAACATGCTGTAAAAACAAGACTTAAGTACGACAAATGGATGGAAAAATTACCACATGCAGCTTAATAATATATTAAGATGCATTCTCCGGTAGACCAATCTTCGAGCTATTCTGCAGAACTGAAAATCCAAAGTCTCGAACTACAGATGAAAAACATGTGAAATGGGAAACATCCGACCAGCTATCGAGGAAGAAAACAGTCGCGAAAAAATATTATAAGCTATTTAAGACGGTTTCAAATGTTGCATTTTACGTCACTCTGATTACGTCCAGAAAATAACATGGAGGGAAGTTTGAGACACTTTTGTGAATACGACTTTTCTAATTCGTGGTTTTGATGCTAGATGGTTTTGAATCTTCACCCTGCTTAAAATCCTACACCATCATCTCCTCCCTTTCTCTCTGTAGTGAACCGGAATAATAAGGGCTTTTTGCCACCAAAAGTACTTCAACATTTGGCAGTAAGTGAAATCCAGTGGCAGCATGACACATAGTATCGAATATCAGTTTGAGATAGAGCGAGATGGAGATCATTTTGAAAATTAAAAAAAAATACATTTTTGGTGGCTATAATTATTATTGTATTACAATTATAGCCACTAAAATTATTGGTGGCTATGTTCTGTTTCCTAACCAGTTTACAATATGACATGAACTATCTCATTATTCTTCCTCCAGGTGATGAGAAACTTACTGCAACATGACTGAAAGAAGTTTATCGCCGTTGGGCTCAGAATCAATCAATGTTTGACCAACCATATGTTACAATGTAACCTAATTCGATTAAATAAATTGAAATTGAAACCGAAATGAAATTTAAAAGTAAAGCAGAGTATAATGGCTAAAATACTATATAAGTACCATGTAGGATCAGTCTGCACTGTTTAATAAAAGGAGGTCGCCAGAGAGGAACGTGAAATGCTGACTGCAATAATTAAGAACTTGCGCATGAACGGTGGGATCTCGTATCGTCGTAAAAATTACATTAACTCTGCATGTTGAACACTAATGTAATTCTTGCGATGGTTAGAGATTGCATCGTTAATGTGCAAGCTCTGAAAAAAAAGATTTCGCTATTCTTTAGGGGGCACATTATTCGTAAATGGGCAAGCTGTAGGAGAGAAAAAAAATCTGTGGAAAAATAACATATATATATTTGCTTTTTACACAGATAGTTTGGTCTGCAGATGTAAAATTCTTTTCTTAAAAAAAAAAATTGTTAACCTCACCGTTTTCCATATGATTATATTGAAAACTCTATGTTTTACAGCAAAAGATAGAGGGTTAGGCTTGTTGTTCTTTCCATGTGCATCCTATATTAGCACATTCCAAAATGATTACTCAAAGAAAACAAAAGCAAAACAAAACAAATATGAATGGGCCAGTGAGTGAGAAGTTCTCAACAATCCATAATCACTTGAATAAGCAGTTCAGGAGTGTTTATTTATTGATAGGTAACCACAAAGCTGCCAGTAAATATTAAATATACATCCACTAAGTTTGTTATCAAAAGAGGGCGAACAGCTGTACATGACAGTTGAATGCATGAAGAGCAATACACATTCCCGTCACCTAAGACTGTCAATTGATATTACAATACAGAATGTCCCACTTAATGAACCTAACATAAAATTTCGGGTAAGGAGCAGGATTAGGAAAGAGAAAGCAGACACGGGAGAGTTTCTAGACAATGATATGCCCGGGACCTATCCCAAGCTTGCTTTTTCTTTCTTAACTCTAACAAAAGCTCTAGGCGGGAGTGTCCTATCAAGCTCTAGGCGGGAGTGTCTTATCAAGCTCTAGACGGGAGTGTCCTATCAAGCTCTAGGCGGGAGTGTCCTATCAAGCTCTAGGCGGGAGTGTCCTACACTATTGCCAATGAAGAACACCAAACAGTCAGATGTACCTGTGATAGTGTCAGCCAGTCTAAATATGTGTTAATTTAAGATTTAGGTTTATGCATGACTTGAAGGCAATATGATGGAATTCTCCTAAGGGCCTGTGCTGAAGAGTTGTACCCCGGAAGTCCGTCAAGGTTATTAGACAAAGTCGAGAAACTGTCACACCTCCTAACTGGCATATATATATATATATGCAGTCTTTTATTGTTTCACAGTTTCTCCTCTTATAAACTGAAATGATGAATTTTCTTGAAAACTAATATCACTTGCACTCCAAGTTGCAGGTGTCAAGCTGTTAAGATTACCCTGGACATAATTTACTAAAGGTTGAGAATCCCTGCCGAACGTACCCCAGAACTCATTATGATAGAGCGTGGGCGTTGCTGCATCATATTTATAAATCTCTCTAACAGAGAGATCTGGTTTACATTACATAATATGCATGATGGATAAACACACCCACTCCTTTTGGTCTCTCTTTTTTCCATCCTTCATAATACCGTAACACCATGGTAAAACACTGGGTTGCAGCAAAACCGCGTTATCTCGCAAAATGTTCATAGTATGAATCTACCATCCATGGAGTCTATTAATAAGTCAGTGAGTCAATAAACAGGCTAAGGGTGGTGTTCCCAGATTTTTGCCTTGATAGCATGAATTTGCTCTGGCGTAATGATCATAGTAGTTTTAGTCTTACGGCGAGCAGAGATCATAACTGCGAGTATTTATAAAACATCATGTAGATCGGCCCCCCTTGTACCGGAGAACGGCCTGCAAAAATATCAAAATATCAGACACGAATATATATATTATATAACATATACAAAGTGATTTACGTAAAATCCACGGGTTATGTTTCTCCCTTTCATTTTTTTCTTTTTACACTCTGGCTTTCTCCCTGAAGCCTACCACTCTCCTCGCGTTCCTCTGAATGATTCATACGGGTATTCGCTGATAGCACGATAGGGGGTGCGATAGACGTGCACCTTCAAGAAAGACTTTATTGTCCTAGCTGTCGGCCCTTTTGTGAATATTTGGCTCCATATAATTATTTCCGCTGATGTATTCTCATTATTCGAGGATTCTCGGAAGGAAAAAAAAAAAGAATCAATGACTTTTTTTCTTAAAGTTCCCAGTTGGCTTCTTGTTTCTTTGCTTGGCTAGTCTGGTTTGAAGCCAAAGAGCAACAGCAAAAAAGGTTAACATGAAGGACCGAAACTTAACTTGAACTTGA
>JAWQUT010000082.1:1430713-1453352 GCA_033807755.1 Ellobium chinense | reverse complement strand
GGAGTGAAGAGGAAGGTTGGTAAGCGGAGGAAGATCACTCTTTTCAGTATTTCTAACCGTCTGGTGCTATCGGAAGATGCAAATTTTGTTTTTAAAATTTATAATGCCAAATTTGTCTTCATTCCTCTTGCTGTTCACACCAAGATGGGCTTTTTGAGTAACACTAACAGGGGAACACGTAGTCTCTGAGATTTAACCAAATTTTCAGAGGCAGTTTTAAGGTCGTCAAATTCAAACCACCTGTCTAATGATACCGTGCCAATTGCTATAATCTACTTGAAAAACAGGCTCACAGAAATGCTTGGAGATATATGGAAATCATATAACAGCTTTGTTATTTCTTCAGTGTCAGTCAAAGGTTTTGTTTTCAAAAAATGACCTTGCAGTTTGCGATTCAGTGAATTTTACTGGTTTCCGGTATTAAGCAAAGGACATTAATTCTAGTAAGAGCATACGATTCACAATCTGTATTGTAAAAGCTGATAGTCTAACAAAGTCCAGATATTTCATTTATTATTACTATTTTGTCTGATCAGCATTTACCAGATCCTATCGCACGTCATGTCCTTATGTAAACACTTTATCAGCGGTGCTACATTTTTTTTAAAAAATGATCTCAGTGTTTCATATCTCAAATGTTACAAAGCATGCCTATCTGATGCGTACTTTGATTTTTTTTTTTTTTGAGTAAACATGTAATTCAAGTTGGTGATAAATGAAGCCTCCCTCTCACTCCTAGGAAAAAAACTTAAAAACCTGATTAAAGAACCAAGAAAAAAAACAACATCAAAGTACGCTTAAGACAAGAATGCTTTGTAACTACGGTAGTATTGAATTCAGTCAGCTTCGCTTAAACGCAACTCCTCAGGAGCACGGAACGAGTTGAGATTAAAATAAGTTGCGATTTTATACAGACATATATATAGGACTTTGTCACGTCAGAAATGTTACGATTAAGCAAAAGATGCTGTTATCAGGATTGCGTTGACTCGAAGTTGACAGTATTTTGTTAAAAAAATATTTATGTTGCTGGCACTTTTAGAAAGATGTTCACATAAAGACAAATGTACAGTTAAGGACGTAACACATACTATATCTGTTTAGAAGAGATCACCATCTGGTAGTCAAAATGTGCTGAATTAAACATTTTTATAAGTATATGCCGATCCATCTCTTTACCATTGAAGTTATCTAGCTCACAATCTGTATTTTGTTGTTGTTGGTTGTTTTTTTTTCTATGACCAAGTGGTTTGCCTCCATTTCTCCTTTTTTTCTTATATAATGGGCATATATAAAAGATCAGTTCAGTGCTAATGCGAGACAGTAGAATAGAATAGCATAGAATAGAATAGCATAGAATAGAATAGAATAGAATAGAATAGAATAGAATAGAATAGAATAGAATAGAATAGAAGCCCCTCCACAACGAGAGCACATGATACAGCGAGGAATTTAAACGATAACATTATACAGCACAGGAAATCTGTATATATATAATGTAGATCTATACAGTATGAAACGATTCAAGAAGCACTGAACAGACAGTGATTTATCAACTCCGGATATAAAAGGGTTCTTCAGTTCAAAGCCATGTAAAACTGAAATGACGTTTTGATAATAGTGGCATGTTAAACTTTTTTCCATATCACAAAAATGTTAATCTACATTGCCAACAAACGCATTTTTTAGTGAAAATGCATTATTTGCCCGTTTGTGCAGTATGGATCCCTTACCACTCAGAAAAATTACAGGACCGTTTCTTTTCATTTAGCTAAACAGTTGTCAGAGAATCGTAGAAAAGTTCATTCCGATGAGTTTGCATATTTCCGTGTTATATAATACTGTATACTTGTGAGTTTGCATTTTTATCGCACCTGTACTAAACGGATCATTCCATGTAAAATGAAAAGTTTTTGTGTAAACTGATAATGATGTAAAAATCATTAATTGGTGTGAGCTCTAGGAGCTCTTATTATAGATCTTGCCTCTCCAATGTGATAGCGACGTGTTAATTTTCCTGACTAAAATTTGTTGTGCCCGATCGCATCGCTTAAGTGGAATTATAACATTCAGGGTTCATGTACTTTATCTGGATCTTGGAAACCTTCAGTGGTTTATGCAGGATACTAACGAAACTACTGCATTTAGTTCATTCGTCTCTACGGAATCTGTTGTCACAATGATATGCACAGTTATACATTTCCATTCATTGAAAACCATTGTGGAACCTCCCAGGGGATGAACTTTATTTGCACGAGGAATACATGTGTATCAGACAAACACAATGTACAAAATCTTTAACATGGTCAGAAGAATATACTGTTGAACTTAAACCAGAGTATATAATCTTGTTACACCCAAAGCGGGATTTTCAAGCTGAATAATTGCATTTGTAGGTTGACAGTATTCATCAATACGCGATAAAGACTTGCAAGCCTCGGTGCAAATTTAGTCTCTATAGCTTTCTAACATTTATATGAAACTCACTACTCGCTTAATATATTAGCCCCATCTTACTTCCCAATAAGATGACATTCGTACATTCTGTTGTACAAATACACCAATATAATGAACATACCTAAAGCTGACAAAATATATACATCATTTCTTCCATACGATTGGAAAAAAAAATTAACTCGCGGAACTTCTTGCTAGAGAGACAGTTCACCATTTCACAATGTGGGACGATGATTTCCAAATTTAACAGGTGGATTGCATTAAAATAAAATATGAACCACTTCAGCGTGAATCACGGTGGAATGAATGAATACACAGTATTTAAAGCTATGGGAGCTATGCAGTCGTAGTTTCAATTATTCGGTTTTACCCCAAAACGTCTACTTAATTTCGAACAAGGTTGTTAGTTTCAGCAGTTCAATTCTTCTGCACTTAAAATCTGGCTCAGAGTAACAGATGTGTAATTGTAATGTTAATGCTAAACATTTTCAAATATCTAGATGTTATGGTTATCTTACAGCTGACATACTAAAAATAAAAATACATATTTAATAAAGGCATACCTCCCATGCACATCGTATTTTGACATGCTTTTATTTCTTTGCTCTGACAAATGTATAGAACCTACATCAATAAAACTTGCAACAATTATTATCTATATTTGTCTGTTATTGTGCTTAAAATTGTATCCTAATTTCTCTTTAATTTTACAAATTATTAGACTTTGAATTTAGCAAACATTTTGGGGGTCACTACAGGTCACATCAACACTACATTGATAACAATGTTATAATATAATATAATATAATATAATATAATATAATATAATATAATATAATATAATATTATACTAACACACTGAAGGCTTTGCCCAGTGATGTGACTTGTCACGTTTATTATTGCATTGCAATTTTTATGATAAAAAGCCCATTTCGAACATATAAGGATCAAATCTAGGGACTATAAATGAATTTCCGGGGCTGCATAAATAATAACAATAAAATGCACAGGCCTAATAGATAGAAATTAATTTAAAAATTATACGAACTTTCAATATTTTTGGTGTAGCTACAATATTATTATTACTCTTTACAATTCTAGTCACCAAAATGTTGATGGCTAGATCTATGTCATTTGCATTCTGCTTTATGCTGAAACTACCATAAGTACATTATTTAGCCGTCCACTTTGACGAATACTTCTCCTTCACACAGACTATCGATCACTGACTTCAGTTGGTCAATTAGATCAATTGTTTATTGAGACAAGTACAAGAAAATATATTTTCTCGAAGTTCTAATTTGAAAGTCATATTATTAGCACCGTTGTACCAGTCAGAGAGTATTACTGAAATAATACGAAATCATAATCTACGTTTGTTTGATTCCCGCTGGTAAGCGAATGGAGCGATACTTATATTCTGTAGGCAATCCCTCGGGGATTCTAAGCGAAGGAAATCCAAGTCTCTAAACAAGCCAAGATGGCTGCAATTGATGCGGATGAGTTAGAAAAGAGTGCCCTGACTTGGGAGTAATGTTTGCTCTTTGTCTCGTTTATTAGCATACATACCACCGTTGATTTTTTCCTACAATTTCCTCCGACACAAAGCCGTTGATAAAAGGTTCCATTAACAAATTTGAAATCATTTTGCAAAGCTCCCACTTCGGGCTGACGCAAGAGATTCCAAATTTCTTAACTATCGTCTAGAAGCTGTGCACACATCCTCGCACGGCTAACGCGCAGCTGCCAAAAAACGTGCTCTTTTTATTTCGACACATACAAGTACATAGCAATAAGAATGATAAATCCCTACAATTGCACTGTTCGCATTCCTATTGCTGGCTATCTTTCCAGCTGTGGTTGTAATCACATTTACATATGTCTAGTTTATACAGCAGGTAAGCATCAATTCCATTCGATGTAATTATGCCAAGGAATTAAATTCCTAGCTGTCCTGGAATCCTCGATATACACTTCGACTATACATACATCTGGACTCACTCTATTATGAGCATTTCTTGCAAAATTCTTCGCTTTCCTTCTCTGCGTTTTCACTTTCTCATCACACATTTGCAAAAATGTTATCAGTTTTTGGTTAGGTTTAAAAGCTTAAACGTTTTTGTTCAAATGTTATTTATATTGATCTATGACGTGGCGTGAATCTAGCATTTGGATGATCAAACTATTATGCCCGCCCACCGTAACAGAAAGCTCAGTTTTCATGATTTCGAATTTCTGTTTTAAGACATCCATTAGATAGGGTAGGGAAAAATGTTTCTATTTCAGATATTTCAGATTATATCCTTGACTGGAATAAACGAGAAAGAGGGACTATTCATTGCTGGGTTGAAATGTGCTCCACCATATTCAGCAGCACGATATCCCAACAAGTCTTTATAGGCCTAGATATTATAATATTGTGAGAGTCGTTCGGGCCTAAAATTTTGGACCACACTGCAACTCTTAGGCATAAACTATAATCTGTATGACTTTATTTCTACACGGCTGTTGATTTATCGACAGGGCTTCAGACAGTTAGCCATACACCAGGTGTGTTATAATAAGAGGTCAACAATTTATTTACCGCACAAAAGATAAGTGCCTAGGTGTTTACAGATTTTTTTTTTGAATTAACCTTAAAAGAGTATCCACTATTGCAAAAAATATTTCACAAACGACATCATGTTGCAGCTGATCATCGTGTTGCATTGTTGTTGTTGTTGTTGTTGTTGTTGTTGTTGTTGCTGTTGTTGTTGTTGCTGTTGTTGTTGTTGTTGTTGTTGTTGTTGTTGTTGCTGTGGTGGTGGTGATGGTGATGGGGGTGGTGATAGTTTTGATTGTTGTTGTTGTTGTTGTTGTTGTTGTTGTTTTGTTGTTGTTGTTGTTGTTGTTGTTGTTGTTGTTGTTGTTGTTGTTGTTGTTGTTGCAGGAATGAAATGAAATAGATTACAGATAATCATCACTATGATCGAGCTTCATACCAAATGTTTGCTCTGAATTTCAGCATTACACTGGAAGCTTCCAGCTTTATACTAGTCGTAATTCTTCCGGGTACCGAAGCTTATGATTTATTACAAAAGCCTTTGAAACGCTCCTGATTAAATAACCTTATTCCTTTGTGACTCAGTAGGTCATCATAATGTCGGGCGCCATCTCTTTGTTCAGGCTGGCTGAAGCTGAAAAATCGACCAACAGAATCTACATTACACAATTTACCCTACATCAAAACATGCAAGCTGAGAGGCGAGAGCGATGGCTTGGCCACTGCAGCAAATCACAAGACAATGACATCAAAGTTTACAGATAAACTGCTTTGTTATCATGCCCAGCACCGCAGAATAAACGGAGGGGTGTGAGAGGGATTACAGCAGGGAATGCTCTGTTCTCCAGGTGCTACATACAGAGACCAGGGTCATCTGGTTCGAGCAACTTTACGGGAGTGGAATGTAATCTAAACACTGTCGTAACGCGTGTGAGTGTGAGTGTTTTGCCTTTCTTTTTTTCCATAAAGGATGAGACTGACTCATGCCCACGCTAATGCCCTATGCCCTTTCTTGCAACAAATAAGAGTGAGAACACCAGTACACCGCCTCCACCTGATGGTTGGAACTGTTGCATAACGCCTGGTCTCTATTCCCTAACCCCTATGTTGGCAGGATAAAAGCACATTTGAGCAAAGCCACTCAGCCATGGTATACGTTGAGCAAAGTCCAATTTACAAATGGGAAAATTTGTATTCATTACGAATGAGCAAAATAAACTGCTCATAATAGCTGAGTTTTTTTTTAGAAGGGGAACTTCACATACTTCAAGTTTGCGATTCAGCGGGCACACGATCTTGAGTCTTTAAGCCATATAAGATGTACGATTAACAGTTTGTCCCGTAAGGCTTTTGTTTCTCTGTATTCGAGTTATTTTATAACGAATATGTGAAAGAACAGCCATGGTGAAAATAAATATTGACGTTCAATTATCCTTTGGTCACTTTTAAATTGTGACCATTTCTATCGAGAATATATCCTGACCAATACTCCTTCACTCTCAATTTGGTGGTCAAAAAAAAGCAACAAACAGAATGCCGTGACGCTATAATGGAAGATTTCAGGCTCAGGTAAGGTGCATTGAGGTTAAAAGGTAAAATTTTGCTCAAATGAAAATTTCGTTTCGCTCAGTCTGGGCTTGTTTTGTTCAAATATAATGTGACCGTCGAAAGATCACAATCATCAAGGCGGATGACTTTCATTCAACAAAAACACAACACCTGGTAGTCTGTCTCATCTATCGTAGAAATCCCCGGATTATCGGGGCTTACCAATGAAGCAGTGCGAGGAAAGGAAATGCTGAAGGCTGCCTTGATGACACTCCAAACAGCTCGTCACACTTGACAAGAGACATGCCTTGGCTATATGCCTTGTATTAAAATTTTCTATATGAATAAATCATCGTATTAAACTCGCATGGTCATATAGCTATGACACTGGGTCTGGTGTTCAGAAAAAAAAGGTTACGAGGTTGTGTTTGTCTATCCATTAAAAACATTCCACTTGTCAATTCATGGGGTACGGCTGCACATGTCCAGTTTAGTGGAAGGTTGGCTTTTGAAGAGTCAAACAAACTGCCTCGTGTTACAAGACCAGGTGTTTAGCTGATAATAATAAATAAAAAATGTCCTGGGGTTTTTTTTCNGGGGGGGGGGGGGGGGAGAGGGGAAGGAGGAGGAAGGGGCAACACAGTGGCATGAAATTATAATCGCCACTTTGTCAAACAACATCCTGAAAGCTGTTGTTGGCCAATGAGATACCTGTAAAAACGACTGTTTGTGGGGTTTTCCGGGATCAACCTTGACTCTCCCAGTAAACGGAATTCTACTAGTCGAACCATAAGTTGTCTAACTCTAAAGAACTACAGATAAACTTGTGCTTGTGTCAGGGCCAATTTTAGGCTTGGCCCTGAGCATTTCCGGACTGTCCAAGATCTTGCCTAGATGCTTTTGGCATTCCTCCTTGATTGACCCCTGAGCATCAACGGAAATCCGGTGTCCAGTTCTTTGACACGAGGAATTGCTTTTAATGCTCCATGTCATGGGCTTTGGGACATATAATCAATGTCGCAATAAAATGGAATTCGGCATTCGGCATAACAGACCACCCTTACCAACATTCCGCAGCCTGTACACCGTAAAGTCTATCCGTGATAATGTAAGGAATGTATAATTATCATTATGTAAAATTTGCGACATGCATAACGAATCACTGCCTTAACCTTAAGGTTACAGAAGCCTAACTGGTCCAAAAAAATTGGGACTATCGGAGTAAATAGCAGCCGAGTATAAAACAGAGAAATTATTGTATAACATGAAATCATAATTCCAAAGTGGTGAAATGTAGTCCTGAATTTGTACAAAAATATTTTTTTGCAGGCAGTGTTTGCCAATGGCTTCAATGGATTTCGTTTGTGCGGGCCTATGGTCCCAAAAGAAGGCCAAATTATTAATCCCTTTTTATCTACACTTTAAATTAAAATTGTGAAATATCTAAATGAAGAGCCCTCACTGCAAATAGTGTATACTTTGAGCACAGTGTGGGCACCAGACATGCGGACTATCCTTGGCCATCTCGGAACCTTCCTGTTGTTTCGAGAAGAAAATTTTAGTATTTGAGGCTTTTACAATTTGTCTCCTCAAACCTCTCAACAGAAGCAGATATCGGATCAACTTGACCAAGATGAGACATTACATCCTATGAAGAGTATCACGCAGAAATGGACCAAAACCATCTGTTAGCCGAGCTGTTATTCCCCTGGAGACCCTCCATTGATGCAATATAGAGTTACACATGTCTCCCGTATTGATATATAAAGTTTTATGCCTACACGAACGACTGTAAAGAATCAGATAATGTGAAGTGAAATAGCCATAATAATTTATATGTTAATGTCCCGTTCGCATCTACCACTTGTAGTCTGGGTAAACATGAAATAACTTTGTAAAACTTCGTCAGTTTCTGTTTCAGTTTCACAAGTTTTGTTCCAATGTAACTATACACCAACGATATCTTTCCAGCTGATGGTCTTAGAGCTGTTTGTACAAAGATGGTACTTTTATCCTCCATCATTGCTCATACGTATCACTATATAATAGGTCCACCCATGACAACAAGTATCATCAATTCAGAGGGAAACACAAATTTAACTGGAGATGTACACTAGTTCTGCCAGCTGTTATCTAGCAAGAACGGAACTATCAAGAACAGTAGCGCAGTCAGAATGCATTACCAATCCTCTGAACATGTGTAACAGACTACAACATTGTAGAAAGTTATGATAAACTTCAAAGTTTTGTAAGGATATTAGTCATCATATTACGTGTTTTATGGTTTCCTTACTACTATTTCGGATTATGATTTATTCATGGTGCATTAGTTACTCTGTTGGTAGTCTTAAATTACATAATAACATAGGCTTGAAGATAAAACCTGTTTTGTAAAGGTATGATGAACATTCCAGTGGCCGTATGCATAATCCTTAACGCTAGTTAACGCACTGCGGTAGCCAAGGGAAACCCCCAAAACATTATAGTAGTGTTTACTGTGGTTAACGCAATACGTTAATTAACGTATGGGTTATGCATAGGGCCACAGATTATGCTTTATTATTAGAGCATTAGTTACTCAGCTGGTAGTCTTAAGGTACTTAGGAACATTGTCTTGGAATAATACACTATCTTTTATTGAGCGAACAATACATTTATTTTTTCCTGGTTTATGTGTGATAGAATAACAATACCATTCCAGAGTTCATTATTTAACCCCCCCCCCCCCNCCCCCCCCACTCCCAAATAAAACAAGCTTTGGTATGTCCTCAACTTTGAATAAGACGCTCTTCTTTTTAAATCGGAAGTAGTTTTACTCTCTGTGTGTGTGTGTGTGTTTGTGTGTGTGTGTGTGTGTGTATGTATGTATGTATGTGTGTGCGCGTGTACGTGTGTGTGTTAGGAGAAAGCCAGAGAGAGGACAATAGAACACCTGACTCGAACAAATATCAACATGGTGTCACGGCAAATTCCCTGGCTGCGACCGTCTCTCCAACGACAGTAATATAATAACAATGGGATTACCCTTGGGAAAGTGAAGAGGACCAGGTGCTCATGTCGGTAAGGTCATCAGGTGCAAAGGTCTTTAGTACATATCATCTTATCATGTTAAATTCATCTTAAGGTCCCTACATGGCTTCTCGCGTGCTAATCCTCAGCACCATTAAGCTAAGACTTTAACGATCGGTTGGGGAGCTGTTGAATATTAAAGTAGTGTTGTCCACGCCTAGTTTCTTTCAATGAGCTTCTCAACACAGCTGTGTTGGGACGCTACACCGACCATCGCTTTTGGTACACTGCCAAGTCAAATCTATTAAAGTTGCGAGGAGTACTATCAAGTGACGTGAACAGAGTCAGGGGAAAGGGACCAAAAAGACCAATAAAACAACACCATTAGTCACTGAAGCTGTCGCCACCAGACAGGCAGTAAGGCAGGGATTTCAGCCAGTCAACGAGGACAGTGGGAGGGGCATAGAGAGACAGCGCAGTGGGGAACCGGAAATTCCAGCGATGACGTCATAACGTCATTATACGGTCGCCATGAGTGAATGATAGATTAACTCTGTGCCCCTTCGCAGCGACCAGCTCTTTTCAAAATAGTGTCTGTAAGAGTAATCAAAAACCGGAGCCACGGTGTCAGGTTGCGCCTACGTTCGTCCTCTGAGGAGAATAAACTGCCCAGAGTATAACAAGGCACTGACAACCACAGTGGGTAATTTTTTAATGAGAAATGGGTCGAAAAGGGAGTAGGCTGTTCAAAATAAGAATTGTTTATTCAGCAACACTGAGACAAAAACACGTCCAACCCGTATCATGTAAACAGGATAATTTACTGAACGGCAGTGTCAGTCATAACAATGAGATAGGGTGTCTCACTCAATACTTCACTGTAGATAAAAAAAAACCCAAAAGACCTTCGCTGTGTGTGGTAATTGCTGAAATAATTATGTACACGTTCATCACATGCTATATACACACTATATCAAGATGGCTGTCTATATAGTATTATTTAATCGTAAATGTTTGGCCAAATCAATGAGAAAAGGAGGTTATGAAACTCTAGGCATATACATCTTGGACACTGTTGTAAAATGAAGCTCTGCAACTGCGTATTGTCATTTCTTATTCTGTAATACCTTTTCACATATACATGATATACAAGACGCGCTCATTCCTGTTACATACCATTATACAAAATGCGCCAGTATGAGCACCTGAAGGATTTTGGAGCTCGGCGCAAACCAATAATTCTGATTCTTAAAAGCGAAAGAAACTGTAGACCGTCAGAGAAAACTGTTTTCAATGAATGTTTACAATCCTTCATTACTGAGAGTAACGTTTCATAGAGGTCATGTCCTAAAATCTGCTGTTTCTTGTAAGCAACGTTGCATTATTGTTCGGTCCGCAAATATGTAAATATACGAGTACTAAACTAAACTGAAAAAAACAAAACGTGCAAGAAAAGTAAGAACTATTGGCAGGAAATTCAAAAGGTCCTAAAACATTGGAATCCAAGTCATGGATATTTAATAATTTTGTCTCAATCGGTGTCTATTTTCACTTGGTCCTGTGATGCGCTTGGAGTTGAACTTCGAAAGCTTTGTAACCCGACTGGTGCCGTATTTCAAAACCACAATTTTTCAAAAGGACTACCAAAACCTTCAGGATGTAACCACCTAGCCACCACAGAATTTTTTAAACAATTTGCAAAACCCAAGTTCGATGTCAAAATAATCGTACCCCATGCATCCATGCCATCTTCTCTGGTCATGGCGGCCGCGTTAGTCGACTAGCCAGTGTGACACAATAGAAATGAGATGTATATAGAAACAAAAACCTTCACTATTCAGAATTAATTAACCCCTCGTACAACAAAAGAATTTCATTATGATTTGAAGCAATCTCTTTAGCGAAAAAACCTTAATCTTTACTCACATGGAAACCCTAATCTTCCTCACAAGCTCTTCCTAAGAAAGTTAGGTAAGGCAAATACTGTAACGGTTTCTTCAAGCTTATTTGCCCTTGATTTCATCCTTCACACATTATCGTGCAACTCACTCTTGCATTGGGTAATCCCGCGCATGACTTTGTAGTCTGACACACGCTTAATGAACGTATCGAAGTATGCAAATCCCTTACTACTGCATCCATCAACTTTGAAATGATTAAAAAGAATCGCTTTTCTCGTAATCATTTTTCTGGTCACACCCGATCTTCGAGCTTCAGGAAATTGCGACTCCAAACACCCGGAAATAGCTTTTGTCCATTCTGTAGATTATTTATTCTGGCGTGACCACCATTTTGGGACTTTCCCAGTTCCTAAGCCGGTAGAACAAAGAGGGTGTGGCCGGGTGTTATACTGGCGCTCGCTGTATTCTATTTCTAGTCCTTTTTGTAGACCTTTTGGAGTTCGTTGTAATCCATAATTCATACGATGTGATTGATCTTCTATTGCCCCGACCCGTTATCAGCGATACAGTTCTAAATACCCAATTTTTCGAAAGCGGCGATTCCAATTATTGAAATGTGTTCGGGTAATAATAACAAGCTTGTACTTAACCCTCTGAGGTCAGGTACAGAACCTTTAACATTTTCTTCACATTTCAAATCCAAGTTAGGATGCAGGAAGTGGAACGGAGATAAGGTCACCGTGATGTGAAAATAATATTATCCATGTTTATTTTAATACATTTGCTGGAGGATCCTCTTAAGAAATGCAAGTTTCTGAAGAGTCTTTTAGATCTGCAACTGAGTAATGTATAACAAGTTTAACAAGTTACATAACTTGCTGGGAACAACGTATGCACCTTGGACAAACAGAAAATAATCCATGTAGACAACTGTAAAATAAGCTGTACTAAAATTAAACTTTTGTTTCCATGTGAGTCTATATAAACATTTTGTATCTGTCTGAGAAAACAAAGAACAGTTCAGTGAATAGTTTCTTGTCGCGCAGACTGCTTAGGTTTCGTATACTTCCAGTTTGAAGATGCCAGTAGTTCCTGACATAAGGGTATGCAATTTTAAATAGCCCCTGTAAAGTCAGAAAGTTAGCCATGGGGAGGGTGGGGGAGGGTTAGATTTGGATTTCAAAGGATTATATAGGTGCAAATACTTTGGTTGCTGGTGTGTAAGGTTACCCCGTTTACAGTATGAAATGGCCTAAAATATTACATAGCCTGGTTCACTGCCTAAGTTCTCACAATCTAAATGATTGGGGCATTTTTCTTTGTGCCAAAATTTGTAGGAAGAGTACAACGACGTGTTTGGAAAGTATTTTGGCATGGGACCCCTGGTAGTGTGAAACCTTATCTAGCCAACAGTGGAAAATCACTGGCATCTTTACACTTCTAGTAGGCGGAAGTTTTGGATATAGTCAGTCTATAAATTCAAACCCTCATGTGCACTCCTGAACGAAATATTCTTGGACAGTTAAAAATAGATGATGCATTTCAGCAAGGTTTCAGAAAGGATTCTGTTCCATTAAGTGCACAGCGGACTTCATTTAAAAATGTTCACTAATACCGTGAGCTGCTTGCTTTGTAGCAGAATTCTGAATGACTGTCCATTTTCCTGTGACCTTATTAACTTGTGGACAATTTGTGAGATAACGTAAAAAAATAAAACGCACTTGTGCAGACAGTGTGTTTGAAAAAAAGAAATACACACCAAACAATTTTCTTTAAAAATTGTCAGGAGTCAGATTTCACAGGTTTCCCTTTGCATGTACTTGTGTGGAATGCACAGAAACGTCTGAAGCACTAGATTTGTCTTGCTCCGACTCCTTCGAATGGTCTGTCACAACATTTTGAAGATATCAAAGGACTGTATCCGTCAAAGGCATGCAGATGATATTTAAAAAGCACGTAATAGACTACTACGCAATCACGAAAACATTAATTTTACTAAATTTTTACACAAAAATATCAGGTTGGAAAGTAAATATGATCCTTCAGCAAATGATAAAGGTATCTGCAAACTTAACATGGAAAAAAATAACACGAAAATATTATCAGTTAGGGTAATAAATATGTCCCTTCAATCCTTCAACAAGTGAAAAAGGTCTTTGTAAACTTTACATGAAGCTGGTCATTAACATGGTCATTAAAGAAGCTTATGCAAAACTAGACTGGGTATCTACTTCATCTAGACTGTTTCACAAGCTGATGGATAATCTCGGACTTGATGCAAACAAGCTAGAACACTGTTGATCCGGCATGAGGGGCATAAAAAAAATTACACATCATAGTGTGCTGCTAATGTCCTCCTTGAATAACTTGAATGCACCTGAATGAATGCAACTTCCTGTAACTTNAACTAAAAATATAATTTGTTTTAGTGTGCACATAGACAAACAAAATAATCTGCTAAAACATTTAAGCACATCTAATGTTCGAATTGGAAAGTTTCGTCTGATCTGATCTTTAAAAAAATTATACTAATCAAAGCACGGCCAAATTTGCGGGGATATTTATGTGGAGCAAAGTACTAAACCATACCTAGATGCATTTACACTGCTTTTATTTCGTACTAAATAATAATGTTAAAACGCGGCATTTTTAGTAAAAATAACGATTGAAAAAGAAAAACAAAACAAAACGCCAAATGAAACCTTTTTTGACGCCAGCCCCTTTAAAAACCCGCCAAACTTAAGGAATTTGTCCTAATAACACCTGCTTGGCTGTTGACATCACAATAAAAGTGACGACATGAGCATGAACGTCAATATTTATTTTCTTTTAATGAACTAAGTCGATCCCATGCAGACAAATCCATATTATATAAATCTGGCGACAGGTGGTACACTGCCGCCTACCAAATGACCAGCTATAAATTTGTACATATGGCAAATTTGGGCGAAATCGTCGAGAAGTACTCTCAAGGCATGAAACAAAAAAAATACCGGGTTTGTTGTTGTTTTTTTTGTATCATCATTCTATGTTCCGTCTCTCCTGGGAAGAGGGGTAGGGGGTATGCAGGAGGAGATAATCTTAATGACACCAAAAGGGAAGTCATAACCCGTGTTGATGACACCTTATAGAAACCAAAACCAGAACTGAAATTAGCAAATTTTGCCGCAACAATCATTAAGCAAATTAAGCTACCACCCAACATCGAAACTTCCTGTAATCTATTTTTTTTTTCTATCGGTCTATCGCATGTTTTCACACACACCGGAGGACTAGTCCCATCTTAGTCATGGAGCAGACATTTAAAAAGAACACGACTAAACGTAAACACGCGAGAAAGAATCAAGCTAAAGAAAAAAAACATAATCTTGTGGTGATTCACTTCAAACATTCCTGGCGCCATCTGTTGGCCAGGAGCAATTGTCTCATGACTAACCGCTTTAACATTCAACATTACCATCTTGATAGACAAGCACTGAGAAATGCCGTGACTGCTTTATCTACTGTTCCATAAATCAGCAGGATAACTGCTTCCGTTGTTACAGTAGAGACAAAATAATTATTACATACTATTAGGTTACACACGTGCATTACAATTGTAACATCCGAGGTTGGACTTCCTGCTAAGGGTGATAAAACTTTAGTTATTTTTTTTCTCCCTCCCAGGGGCCTAGTGATCTTAGCTGTGGACTTCCATATGCACTTGTCATATCTCTGGCCAGATTAGGTTAAATTAAAACCGCAATACTTGGAGTCAGGGGCTGGAAGGATATTGGGGCTGCCAATGAGCTAACCTTTTTTTTTCTGTGGAAATAGCCTGAGGCCCCAACTGGTTTTCATTGGTCACAAGAAGAGACACATTAAAAAACTTAACTTGTCGTGAGCTCAGATGCATATATCCACTACTGGTGAGGGACAACGGCCAAAGAAAATTAGGGCTTGAGTGACAGCGATCGACGATACTTAGTAATATGCAGCAAAAAATGTGTGAGTTTGGAGATTTCTAACAAGCGAACCAATGGCACAAACGAGAATAAAACAATAAATAACCCACCTACGAATTTCCGAAACTAGCGCTATTCGAAATTTCCACGTTCTAAAGTAGTAGCTAGATTAGATCGGGTCATCGGATGTTGCAAAATATTCTTAATACGAACTAACAAAGACACCCAGTGTAAAGCGTGTTCGAGTTTAATCATGACAACAAAGAATTTAATTATAGGTCATTCTATGGTGGCTGACGAGACATTTAGACAATACTTTTCAAACAAAAAGCACTCCCAGATTTATTTATAATCCATTTTATTTTGTTTTCTTTATACAAATAAAAAAAGCCATGGAAAATCAACTGATGACAAAACTAACATTTGACATAAGAGCTAAATTGGATGTCATATAATCACACCTCATAGGGTAGGTACTGGTGAGACAGAAAAAGTACCTTCGCTTTTACATGGTACCCCAAAGTAGCAACATTTCTGAAATTCAACCATTGATATTAGAAAGATATGTTTTTTATACACTCAGATAATGCATCTTAACATGTGGATACAGCAATTTTATCCAACAATAATAATTTAGCACACTAGGACCGTCTTTCTGAGTAACTGATAGGACAAAAAAGTGGTAACTGATGGGACACAATGGTAACACAATATTCTAGAGAAGAAAGCTACTTTGCAAAGTAGGAAGTGAATGCTTCCTTCCAAATACACTGAACTATTCCAACTACAGTATTCTGCACACTGATGCACAAACTTCCTTTATAGTAAGCTGCATTTGAAAAATTGGTCCTCAGGTAACATTTTACATGGAGTGACCCTTACAGCGACTCAATATTGAACAGATCGTGCTTTACTAAACAGTGTTTAAATCACACACGACGGAAAAATGAACACTATTAAGACAAGTGAGGGCACGAGGATGAAGGACGTGCTGAATATACAAACTTAACATGTTAAGGTTTAAGGGATCCCGTGCAACTGATGGTATTAAATCAATATTAAAATTCAAATCTTAAGGTTTGTGACACCTATTAAAGGGGCAAATCACTCATTGTGTACAACCCAATTAATCCGCTAATATATAAAATCCCCCTATTTTGGGGCCCTGCCAGCCAGTGTTAGGGTGTAGAAATGTAAAATGACATGTGATCTAAATAAAGCATCCAATTTTAAAGTTTCAGGTACAATTTGAGCCTTCTAGATAAAAAAATAAAATGTGTAGGCCTATGTATTCGCACGCGGTCAAAACCAGCCAAATGAAAAATTGGGGACCAAATCAGAATTTGAGGTGATCTTTTTAAAAGACATTTGTGAAAAATTTTGGGCGTTGACCCCCCCTTTTTCTTCCCGTTAAAAGATCGGGCAAAAGAAGTACTTTAACCTCCATGGAAGAAATTTCCCCAANTTTTTTCTTCCCGTTAAAAGATCGGTCAAAAGAAGTACTTTAACCTCCATGGAAGAAATTTCCCGAAATCACAGTGGTATATGTAGAATAACACAAAATGTTATTAGGGTCAAAAGAAGAAAAAACAATAGGTGTCAAAGACCTTAATCGACATTTCTGCCTCTCTGACTTCGAAAAGAAACTTTGTTGCAAAAATTTTGCAGAAATCAGTGATACAGCAGAACCTCCAGTCCTTTGCTATCTATTTTCACCGCTCCATTTCTTGCTCTTAGCTCTAATTAGACCACCCAGTCTCCTTAAAGCTTTGTGTTTTATTTTGACAGTGTATGGTCCCTTGGATTTCAAGACTGTCATTGTGTCTCTCCTTATAATATTTAATTTAGACGACTGTTTGAATTTTAGATGATTTCCATACACTGCCAAATACAAATTTTAATGAGATCCTGAGCACAGTAGCCTAGAAGCATGAACTAGCGTTGAGAAGACCAGTGGCCGTACGCAAGACCTTTATGTTAGTTAACGTTCTGCCGTAACCACTGAAAACTCCCAAAACATTAGTAATGTTCACTATAGTTAACGCAGTATATCAACTTAACATATGGGTTATGCTTACGACCTCACGCCATTACAGTAACAGAACGTGTACTCCCCCCTCCCTCTATGTAAAAGGTCTCAAACTGTTGAGTTGCAGGGCTATCGTAAAACCTTACGGTTGCGCATTTCAATGATAAACATTCCCGTAAGAATGTCAGATATGTTAGGAATTTGACTTCCCAATAACTTCAAACACGCAAGTACTGATTGTGAGTCAACACGGGTAAGGACCCCGGCATTTCCGTGTCTAGCAAGATCTAGTGGCTACGGCTGCCGCCACTACTTGACTGATAAACACGGGCCAGACAAGAGATGTCGATCCGCATATCGAGCATAATCCGCATATTTCGAATAATCCTCATTACTTCCGTAGTAATATTGTTACAGACAGGATGTGGTTTGACTGAGAAAGGGGACGAGGTTGACATTAAGAGTTTTGAGTAGCTTTATCACATTGTTCAGAGAGATGTCATTCAGGAATGCAGAAGGCTGGCTTAAGACGTGACTGCAATTTTAATTTTAAAAAGTTTTTATCCTTTTCATTTCGCTCACTCTCATCTTTTGTCTATTCTCAGTAGTTTGAATGAAAGTTCGGTTACACTGGCACAGGTATGTTCGATAATGATGTATTATTTACTTGGCCGCTAGCTGCAGTTAAACATGAAATACGGTGATGCGTTCTTCGCTGTGAAGAGAAAATAATTATCATTCATTCCTGTAACCGAGAATATTTCTGGAATTTGAATCCCTCTATGTCAGCGTCATGTCCGTACGTGTGTGCGTCATCAAGCAAACATCACTCACACACTGTACAGTGTACATGATGACAGCTGAGAACTTGCGCATTAACGACTTGATCTCTTACCATAGTAAGCATTGTATTAACTCTGTATGTCTGACGCTGTTAAGGGCGCATTCAGCAAAGATGCATAAGTGTAATTCCTACGATGGTAAGAGATCCCATCGTTCATGCGCAAGCTCTCAAATGGCACGTACCGATAAAAACTAAGTCAGAGAGAACCTAAAATTTCGGAAAACTTATGCTCGTCACAATTCAATCGCCAATCATTTGGATTATGCATAAAAGAGGTATAGATCTGAATTTAATCACATGGTACCAAAAAATCGGTCCGTTTGTCCGTCATATGACCAGTGCTCTTTGATCTCATACACCACATACACCTCTGCATAACACAGAAAGTTTGTGCGTGGTATGAACAATTATTATGAGCTAGTTTACATCAAGATGAGGTAACATCCCGATGAAGAATTCTGATTATACCTTTGTGAAGAATTAAATAAAAATCAGGGCATAATAAATGAAATATGTACATAAATCTTCCAGATCCCCCCCCCCCCCCCCCCNCCCCCCCCCCCCCAAGAGGGGGTGGGGGTAAAAAAAATTATGAAAAAGAAAAATTCTACGCTTATTTTGAGAGAAACTTTGGTAAATCCTTATTGGTCCATGTATTCTGCTTTTTATTTTATTTTTACTCATTACAATAGTTTGGTGAAAATTCTTAAACAGGATTTAATTTCTTCCTCATTTAAACTGATCATTCACCCCTTTCGCAGTGGTCCAGATTTTCGCTACCTATTATGAGCTAATCTTGAACTAAGTCGGGGATATTCTGACAGATCAGTGGAGAAATGCAAAGTGTTATGACTGCACAAGAATACAAAAAAATCCATGCCAACATATTTTAACTAACAAGCTGTACAAAAACGGTGCTGTACTCGTGTGTGTTCTGTAATGAGAACAAAAATGTGATATTATGTGCATTTGACGTTCACATATTAGATATCTACCCTTAGTTTCCTATAGGCTACTGAACCTTTTGTTGGTTTTTTTTCTTTTGTCGGCCTTATTAATATTGTGTGTTATTCTACAAATCCCAATGTGATTTGGAGAACTTTCTCCCATGGAGATTAAAGTATTTCTTTTGCCCAATCTTTTAAAGGGAAGAAAAAAAAAAGGGGAAAAGGGGNGGGGGGGGGGGGGGGGTCGACGCCCAAAACTTTTCACAAATCTCTTTTTAAAAAAAAGTCACTTCGAATTCTGATTTGGTCCCCAATTTTCCATTAGGCTGGTTTTGACCGTATGCTAATACAAAGGCTTACACACTTTCTTTTTTTTTTTATCTGGAAGACTCACATTGTACCTGAAACAATGAAATTGGATGCTCTAGATAAATCACAGGTCATTTTACATATTTCTACACCCTGACACTGGCTGGCGGGGTCCCAAAAAAGGGGGATTTTATATATTAGCAAATTATTTGGGTTGTACAAAATGAGTGATTTGCCCTTCTAATAGGTGCCAAGAACCTTATACCTCAAATTCATGCCCTTGACCTATTAGTATCATCTGTCTTGTGACATTGTTGTTAACAAACCACCCTCTCCTTTATTATAGAATCAAAACAAGAATTTCAAAGGCAGATCTATAGAAGTTATGGAGCTCATTAGACCAATTCGACAATGGAAGAAAATGAAATGTGAGCTTAAAGGACATCCTGAGGGGGGGAAAAAAAGAAGACAATCCTTTAACTTTAACAAAGCTTAGAAAACGTTGTCTGTGAGAGTTAGTCAATTGACTTTGTTAAATTCTAACTACATTAATGACGGTGCTATCGCGTGGTAAGAATTTTTCTCTGCTTTATGTTTTTGTTTTTTAACAAGAAGAAGAAAGAAGACGGAGGAGGAGGAGAAGGAGGAGGGGGAGGAGGACAAGAAATAGCAGATGAGTTGGGTTTAAAAGTCTCACCCCAGACTAATGCTCGCTCATGACATTTCATTTGAGAAAAGAGGAGGAAATAATCGAAGTTAACCTTTATTAATTTTTTACTACAAAAGGTGGGAAGAAAATTACAGTTAAACAGCAAAAACAGGTAGGAAAAATATACATTACAACAGCGAAACAGGTGAGAAAAATTTGGAGTAAAACAGCAAAACAGGTGAGAAACTTTAACAGCACAACAGCAAAATAAGCAATGAAGTTAGAAGATAATTAATATACTTTCATCGTTCTAAGACATACAAACGAGCAGATCGCTCCCCATAATTACTTCTTCAGAGAACGGAAGAATAATTAATACATAAACATTCAGGCTAAAAAGAAAATAGAAGAAACACGAGTAATTTGTTTTAAACTGAGACAACAATGCCTAATCGTCCCCATGGAAAAAAAAACCAACATGTCCAAAAAAAAACCCATGTACTAATTGATAGCATAATTATTTTTATTCTTTATCTCTATCAGAAACACAGAGATTCTCAGTCATGATGAATTCATCCAAAGGTTTTTCACTATTGTAGTCATTCGCCTTGTATTTGTAGATTAAGCACGGGTTCTGCTATGGTTGTCCCTGCAAATTTTATTAGATTTTGTGCCCTTGTCATTACAAAGTGGATTCCTTTTGTACCGTGGTCCTTGCAAAATGCATACTCTCATGTTTCGCTGTCATTATAGAATGTATACCTCATGTATCGTTGTCCATGTAGACTGTATACTTCATGTACCGTTGTCCATGTAGACTGTATACTTCATGTACCGTTGTCCATGTAGAATGTATACTTCATGTACCGTTGTCCAGGTAGACTGTATATTTTATGTACCGTTGTCCATGTAGAATGTACACTTCATGTACCGTTGTCCATGTAGAATGAAAACATCACGTGCCATTGTCCTTGTAGAATGTATACCTCACATACCGTGTCCTTGCACAATGTATACCTCACGTGCTGTTTGAGTAGCAAAGTGCATCCTTCATGTATTGTAAGTCCTTGCGAAGTGCATTAGTCCTGCAAAGTCCAATCGTTTTATACCGTTGCTCCTGCATATCGTACACCTCATGCATCGTTGCAACTCAAAGTAATAGTACCGTCGTTCCTGTAAAGTCATTTTTTTTCTTGTACCATTGCCCTTATATGTACCAGTGAAGCTGCAAAGTGCATTCTTGATGTATCGGAGTCACAAATATAGCACATCTGCAACAACTGCAAAGTGTACTTTATATATATATNATATATATATTCGTCCTTGCAAAGTGCATTCCTCTTCTACTGTTGTCCCTGCAAAATGATTCTTGATATTAAGTGCACAAAATGTCAACACCAATTTGATCTGTTCCACTCGGTGACAGAAGATCGTCCCTCCCTTTCATGAACGGATAACTATGCTGTCTCGGTTACAGTTCGAATAAAAGTAGGGTGATTTGTTTTTTTCATGGCTTTTTCTCTCACCATATAATAGTCTGTGACTCCCTATATTGTTTGAAGAAAGGTGGAAGTGGAATTCTGACGCCCATCTGAGCAGGATGGTGAGTTTGTTTTTTTTAGTTTTCATTCTCGACATTGTCATAGAACATTCACATCTGAAAATGACACATGAGAGTGTCAGTATCAACCGTCAATGTAAAACAGCGTAAAACAGATGTTTGTAATCGTCAATGTTCTATTCTATGTCTTGAATGGAAAACAAGGTTATTATATGCTTAAAGTTGCATCTTATATGAACACTGCAGACTACAGTTTGTCCCTATAACAAAAAAGGAGAAAAAAAAATTCCGGAAAATCATTATTTCAGTAAACACATGTTTGTAAATTTGCATATGACATGTCACATGTTTGTATCGTGGAATAATACAAATGTAAACTCTGACAGTTATCTCTAGGTGGTGCATTTACTGATTCCAAAAATGTAAGAATTCAATAGGCTTTATCAGTTAGTTTCAGAAGGGGTTTACGGCACTTACTGTAGATTGCATTCATCGACAATGTTCAGTGGCTATCATGGTTTGTGTTTTTAGATTACCCTCTGTCCATTTCTCACTGGATGTACCACTAATAACCTGCTAGTTCTCTCTAGAGGGCGATATTATGTAATGCATCCTACTGCTGTTCGTTGGCTAATTTTTGGACAATGTCAACAGTTTTTTGGGTTTTTTTTTGTTATTTGACCTAGATTTTGAATTGAGACTCTTGGCTACCTACAACAATATTTTCCTTTGAACCTCTTTACTATTAAACTTCCATGGTTGTGTAGATAGATCTATGTTTAAGTCAAGCAAAAGGAAAACATCAAGTTTGATATTGCAGGGATCACACTGAAAAAAATTTTTTTTTTACTATTATTTGATTTATTAAATCTTGACAATTTTTTTTTTGTTTTTGTGTG
>JAWQUT010000082.1:1389269-1430703 GCA_033807755.1 Ellobium chinense | reverse complement strand
GGGGGGGGGGGGGGGGGGGTCATGCAAAGAACTCTAAAGTGGGAAGAATAGCACATACAGCTATGCTAAAACGAATAATACTGAAACTTTAACCTTCTGTGACAAAATGTTGATTTTTTTATTTCACAGACGGACCAGGGTAATCATTCCTTTGCAATCATTTTGTATGCTGCAAATCTAAAACTTTACATGAGAAGAAAAAAAAAGACTACAAGGATATCTTTCTTAAGCTGACAACATCAGGACAGAGAAAAGAGAGTTTGTTGGAAAGCTTCATTTATTATTGCCACAATTAAACACAGGCTCCCTCTTCCTGGCAATGGATCCAGTAAATTTCAGGCTCTGTGTCGTTGTTGTTGTTGTTGCTGCTGCTGCTGTTGTTGTTGTTGTTGCTGTTGTTGTTGTTGTTGTTGTTGTTGTTGTTGTTGTTGTTGTTGTCATATCTGAGTTGTTTCTGCTGCTGTTGTTTTTTATTCTCGGCTGGGGTATGCTCCTTTGCATCTACATAGATGTGTGGAAAGTGAATGCCAAAGAAAATGGTAGAAGTACACAGCGATTACGAGACTAATTTCGTAGACAGAGATTCAATGCAATGATACTTTTGTTTTAAAGTACACACTGCATTCTGTTTAACTACTATCCCGTTCTTACTAACCATCAAAGACATTTTTCAGCCACTTGCTGTTCAGACGTCCTAGAAATTTACGCAACATGAAATATGTGTGCGGGAAATAGAAAATCTTTAAGCTTAAATATTATCATTAAAATTTGACAAAAGGTAAATTATTTTGATTAACAGGACAAGCTGACGCCCTGTAGCAAGACGCCAACGATTCAAAACGGAATATAACGCTTAAAACCTATTATGAATAAGCCCTGTAGCAATTGGCAATAACTGACCGAGGTCACGTACGCCCGTTTCCACCATGTGATGGATACTGTTTACTCCTGGACTCAGGAAAAGTAGATCAGGTTGCGGGCAAGCCGAGAAAGAGGACAAAACAAGCACTTTTCAAAGAATATATATATATTGAAGTTTGTTGTATGAAATATATAATTTAAAAAAAAACCAAACAAACATCGGAACGTCAGTAGGGAGTATTCGGACAACCAGATAAGCCCACAGTGACAGTTGTTTGTGGTGGTGATAGTGGCGATGACGGTAGTGGAGTTGACATCTAATTTATTGTTCTCTACTGTCTCCATGAGCTATGCTGAGTCGAAACATTCTATGTCTCCTTATACTATTAGTTCAGTATCGTTAATCTGATTCCCGAAGAGGAAAGTTCTTTTTTTGTTTTCCTTGCTGACTAATGTGATGAAGATGTTAATGAGGATGATCATAATAATCATGATGATAATCATGCCTGGGAGTGGTGGGATATTGATTGTTCGTGAATAGTCATAGCAGAAATACTAGATACTTTTTAATGGGGTTCATAGTTAGTATAATTAAGGCACCAAAATTAAGATCTGGTGAGAAGGCAGAGGAAATGAACAAATATTTCAAATACTGCCGTACTACAAGAATTTATCCTCTACTTTTGGCGCCTTCGGCTTGGCTGTGACATTGCATATTTGCATGTATTCCCCTCATGAAAAAAGGATAACGCGAATCTCATTAAATAATATTGCTTATGTAAGAAAGCACAGCGTACCGTTACTTTCTCCAAAAGCTAGATCTATAAAAGTTACAACCCCGAACTGACTATGTGACCCAACGCCAAGTAACGTGCTCAGGCAAATCTCACAAGTGGTAACGGACACCAGCAACCATTAGCCTATTTTATTCACCGCAGTATGTTGTCTTATGACTTTTGTGTACAGCGGTATATGTACGAATGTAATCTAAACTTCACTGACTCAGAACTTCACAAACAAACCAAATCAATACCTTCAATCTGTATGTTGAAGAGGCACCCCGGGGACAGTGGTATGATTAGCTGAAGCGCTGTCCTTTTGCAAATATTAATGGCGACAATCGATGACTGCCAAAGGAAGTGTGCTGGATGGTCCAAGATGGCCGCCGATTTACGTCTGCCAGCAAGGTCACAGTCAGTCGACTAAAGGCTGCATAAATTTGCCGGAGTGGAATTTTTGTGGTAAGCTTGTGTACTGCGTACCGAAGGCTATATTTTGTCTTGATATCGCCAGCTCACAAGTAGGCTGTTCGTCGTATCATACAGCACAGGCAAACGAACTTTCAAAGTTTTGGAGGTCAGAACGAAACTGTCACGTGACTGCGTAACAGAGCAGAGCAGAACAGCGACTCACGTAAATCTGCAAGTGTGAATAGATAGGGCTGCCCTGTTCGTATAACCCAGTCGGCTTGNACCTTTTATCATCGGAAGTTTTCCGAGGTGCTGGCTTAGGACTTTATGTTTTTTGTACAAAACTGCACTTTATTTTTCGAATTTTGCTCTGAAATTTATATAGCATATGGATCAAGTATAGGACTATCGGTATATGAAATATGGTCAAATTTGATTTTGGTCGAGGTTATCACCTTTTATCATCGGAACGACGATATACCAGATCTACATTACCTTTAAAGTAATTTTTGGGATAATGTGGCTTTGCTATAATCTGATGCTTTATTCTGATCCTTTTCGAAAATTCAACTGTAAGTCTCTGCGTAAAATTTCGCTAGTTTGAGAGCTTCCTGAAAAAAATTTTCTACCTTATCGTAAAATGTCCCTGTCCCGTTCTGGAAACCCACTTACAGTTTATTCTACAAGGACCCCAATAAGTTAATCAGCAGACCGTCTAAGTCATTCTTAATAAGCTAATACAGCAGATGGTAAAAATGTTTGGTCTAAATCTTCGGTGCTTTTGTTTATGAAACTTACTAGAGGAACAGGAGATGTAGTCTATGTATGCCAGTAAGGATGTGTAAATTATAAAAAATAGATTACAAGATTAGAAATTTTACCACGTGCTCAAATTGATTAGACCAGATGCAAGAATGAAGCATCATCAAATCACAGCTTCCTGTGGCTAAAATCGATTATAATATATACAACTACCACAAAATTATTTCATGTATCCCATGGCTCATCCAATCTCAGATAAATAACGACTAAGTTACTAGTAGGGATAATTAACTTCCTATAACTTACCATGTGAGCCGTTCATATTTTATAATGAGGTTGAAAACCGTACACTCCCCATGGCTGTACATAGGTATGGCGGGGCTGATTTGCCAGGTGTGGACCAAATTAAGAACGTCTGGCTTCATTAAAACATGACTTCGTGGACAGACTGAACTGACGTATTAAACACGGAACTAATCTGCGAAATTTTGAGCTTTGTGCAACAACAAAACTGTGAGCACCTTCACAAAGAAATCATCAAACTGGAACTTAAAAAGAATATCTCTACTAATTTCGCACCTGGACCACTGGCTTTGTGTAAATCCAGTTTTGCCACAGCACAAGCTATTTCTGTTTTAGACTTTAGTACTATGACAGAAAACTTCTTTGTGTGTGTGATTTGGAACAAGGAATGAAGAAATTTATATATATAACATCAGTCCTTTATAGCTTTGCCGAGATCCTGTAGTGTTAGTAATCAAAAGCAAATATGAAAACAAATTTCCAACAAAGAGAAATCTTGATGCGATGTGCTCGTGCGAGCCAGACTGGGAAAGGTTGCATTTGCAATACATTACTACTCCTGCTCTTTTTAGGAAAATATTACTAATCCATTGTATGAGATATGGTTTCAAAGCCACAAAACTTTTTCACAGTTTTTAGTATTATCACTTAAACAAAGAGTAGCAAATGTGTTGGTATATCAGTTTACAGTAAATATCTTAACAATACTGACANAATCACTTTTTAATGGATAGTCCGCCTAAGCGGGACGCCCGCTTAAGCGAGACGATTCGTCGGGAACGGAGCCGTCCCGCTTAAGCGGGTTCCACTGTACTGACATGTCTCGGCCTTGTGATTCCATGCTTAGGACCAGTGTCGGCAGCTGAACAGGAACAATGATATTAATACATTACATGCTGCTGTGCGATACAAATACATACTTGCTGAGCCAACAGTGTGTTCTACTTTTTGTTTTTCAATGTTTGCACATAGCTGTAATTAAGGAAGACCCGATTATGTCCTGTATGCACCCTTTGATGAAATACCTTAAGTGCCTCATGAACAGGGCTCCTAACAGAAACAGAATGCTGTTTTCTGCAACAAAAACAAGGATACTGAAAGTAAGAATTGCCATTTTTTTCCCCATAACAAACCCACTTCTAGCATTTTTAGGAATAGAATCGGTGTGGTAAGACAATGTGCAATCTTATGCTCTTTTATTAAAATCTACCTTCATATTTATAAGCCCGCATTACTTGTACGTTCTCCAGTTTTTTCTCTCACGTTTAAGTTTACATAAACTGGCAGGCAAATGGGAGGATGAGCTTTAATCTCTCTGGACACTGTGTGTACAAGTTGTGGGCATTATAAGCAACAACTAAAAAAAAATCCACCAATGACAGTATGCGTTGCTCTAGTGTGTTATAAATAAAGTTTTTATACTTATTTATTGTGGCTAGCAGTGTTCCAGTCAATATGATTTGTTCTCCTCATTAGGTTGTTGTTTTTTTCAGTGGGAACACAAATGTTTGAAAAATCTTTACTCCAAACACTGACCGAAAGAGCAAACTGGGTTAGACCGTGAAGTGTTTGTAGATATGATAGGTACCTCCAAAGTCATAATTATCATCTGTATGACACACCCATCCTCTCTACTGACATACACACACGTAGAGAGAGAAAGAGAAAAGAGAGAGAGTGAATGGAGGAAAAGGCTGAAAATATTCCCACATACCAGCCTAACATGACTCTCAGACGCAATAAATGAAAGGTAGACGTCATATCTCGGAGTCTCACGGTTAGACGTCTACCTAAACTGAAATTTTAAAAAATACTCTTTGAGAAACAGACCATTTTCTTTAAAAATCTTTATTAGCATATCTATGATTTATAGCAACTATAGTGATTTGAACAGCTGATTTGATTTTCATGTTATTAAGTAAAGTTTCTTGTTCACTGCCTGGAGTTTAACAAAATCTCAGATGTCTAATGTATTGAATCTCAGCTCATTGTTTCAACCCATGGCATGAAAGAGAGCCCAAAAGTATTTAATAATCTGAAATACACGGTAAATTTTAATGTCCGACTGAAAACTTTGTCTATGATGAAAATTTCAATGCAGTGGCGTTATATAAATCCGGGTCATTACATCTGGCATACAGTTTTGCGAGGCAAATTATGCAAAGCACTGGTGCATGATCTGAGCTCATCCATTGGCAAAGATGTCCTCCCAAAAAAAACTTAAGGAGCTTCGGCGTAAAATGTATGAAAACCATCATACTCAGTCATAAAACAATTAACGCGTCAGCTAAAAAAAAATTCACATACTTTTGTATTTTCCAACACACCCAAAACCACATGACAATGATCAGAACGTATGACATTTTATTCAAAGTACGTCCATTGACATACAGCATAGATGAACCACCCTATGTAGTCAGAAAAATATTGTGAAAAGTATACTTAATAAGAAAGAGAGGATCAGCTTCTTGAGAATACCATAGATGGTAAGAGACCTGTTGAGTGACACCTAGAGTAGGCTCTATCCTTGATCATCATTTTACCCTTAATGTGATTTCCTTTTTCTGCGAAACAGATCTGATGAGATTCACAAAGTGCACTAATAATACAGGTCTAAACTGCCAAAATACAAAATGAGCATATGAAGTGTTTGTAAATCGCACTATCCCTTGAGGAGAAGTCACTTAACCACAGTTTGGTAGAGCAATCATTACTTTAAATATCTGGGCAAAGAACACCATTCTCACATACTTGTCAGTCTCTAGATATGAAGATGCCAAAATTACCTGGCATTTTGATATGCAATTTTAAATAGTCCCTATAAAATCAGAAAACTGGCCATGGGGAGTGAGTAAAGGGGTTGGATTTGACTTTTAAGGGCTTAGATAGGTGCAAATAAATTTGTAGTTTCAGAATAGGTGAGGTTTAGCCATTCAAGTACAAACTTTGTGGTTGTTGCTAGGTGGGTAATGTTACCCTGTTTACTGAGTGAAAAGGCCTAATATACTAGGTAGCCTAAGTTCTCAAAATCTAACTGGTTTAGGGGCATATTTCTTTGTGTTGAAATATGGAGGAAAAGCTCAACAACATGTTTGGAAAGTAATTTGGCTTGGGACCCCTGGATAAATTAATGAGAGGTGTAAACCGTATATAGCCAACAGTAAAAAAAAAACATTGGCATCTTCATACCTCTACACAAACTTCAATGTTATTCATAACTCCCTATTTAGCTAAAATTTGATTTTTGGTTCACAAACTGCACTTTTTACAAGTTGAAACGTGCTTTGAACTTTCTGTCTATGTGTAATGGTAGCTTTGATTACTACAATATCTAATAATAGTATTCCTGTAACCCCACACAGGATGGTCATTTGGATTCAGTAAAACTTAGAATAAATTCGTTCTCCATGAATCTAAAAATACGTCCTCTGTTATGATTTTTTCTTCAAATTTCACCATGAGAAATACCAAATGCGTCTGTTCTGCATACTATTCTGAAATCATATTCGCCAAGATCTATATGGCATTCGGATGAAATATATCTCTCAAATTAAAATTGATGATTAAGCCACGTCTGCGTGTTACATTAATTACACATTTTATCCCTATTTCAATTAAAATACATCCAAAATGAAATTGCATTACGATTTAAAGCACAGAGTCGTTTTTTTTATCCTTCTCTTTCTTCTCTTAAATTTACCAAGATGCAGTAAGGCGACTTTAAATCTTAAGTGACGAAACATTGTTGCTATCTCGTTACTACCATAGAATGTATGCTATTGGTTAGATTTTGCTTCGTTTAAAAATTAAATTTTAATCTGCTTTTCAATATCTATTTATTATATTATTTGAAACACTGAAGAGTTAAGCGACTTGCCACTCGCTCAACTTTGTCTCCGCACGCACAACCAACACTCTGGCAGGCACAGATGAAGGAAAGATGGGAGGAGGGACAGATGTTGAATAAATAGTTTAATGCTCGAATGCAAATCTTTAATCAGTAGGTCATTTGAAATGTGAGGGAAGATCAAAGGCATATCGTATCATAATTATATATGTATAATCTGGGCGTTGTCTCAAATACTGCGCCGCGTGTCTAAAACCTTCAAACACGAAATGAAAGTTCTGCGGTGCGCTTTACAAACATAATATGGGTGGGTTTATCGTCCCGTCTTGACGTATAAACTCGAATTCTACACATCAGGGCAAATGCAAATTTTGGTTTCATTTTCTTCAGATTTTCAGCTAGTTCAGACAAGAGTAGGAATTCACGTCCGGTCTCAAAATCCAAGATGCGTCACAGTTTAATGAGGAATTAAATCTAAGAATCCTCATGCTGATGAAAAAGAAAATGTTTGTGACATCTGTTTTCACGCTGAACATCCTTTAAATCTAAATGGGATGACGATGATATAATCTGTCTCCTGAGTGATATTTTGTCGTTATACTGTGCTATAGCATAATTATATTTTTTTAAATTCCCTTCAGTATGTGACTACCCACTCTAAAATATATTATTATTTTTTTCTAGCTCCGAACATTTCAATATGTTTTTACGGTTTGTCGGTCTCTGTCCAAATTTAGTTTCTTTGTATTCTAGGTATGAAGATGCCAATAGCTCCTGGCATAAAAAAAAATTGGCAAGTTTAAGTAGTCCCTATAAACTCAGAAAACTGGCCATGGGTAGTGGGGAAAGGGGTTGGGTTTGAATTTCAAAGACTTAGATAGGCGCAAATACATTTGTAGACTCAGAATAGGTGATGTTTAGCCACTGAAGTACAAACTTTGCGG
This sequence comes from Ellobium chinense, assembly GCA_033807755.1. NCBI lineage: Eukaryota > Metazoa > Mollusca > Gastropoda > Ellobiida > Ellobiidae > Ellobium > Ellobium chinense. The sequence continues at coordinate 1,422,796 of JAWQUT010000082.1, read as the reverse complement.
TTGTTGCTAGGTGGGTAAGATTACCCTAGTTACTGAGTGAAAAGGCCTAAAATATTAGGTAGCCTACTTCACTGCATAAGTTCTCAAAATCTAACTGGTTTAGGGGCATTTTTCTTTGTGTCAAAATTTGGAGGAAATGCTTTACAACATGTTTGGAAAGTATTTTGGTATGGGACCCCTGGATTTAAGTTAATGAGAGGTGTAAAACCTTATATAGCAAAAAGTGAAAAAAACGCTGGCAAACTCATACCTATAAATACTTTCGCTGTGGTCTTCAGAGCACGTTTTAACTGACTGATCTTTCATGGTGTCTTTATTTGTTATAGAAAAGGCCAGTTTGTTGTTGGTAAATGCATGTCTCACGACAACCCCTCTCATTCATCACTGTGGGTCGGTCATTCAGAAACACTAGAACTCAGTTTAGCGGGACAGTCCAATTTGATCCTGGAAAACTATTACATTGAAATGTATACTGTATCTCATTAGTTGACAGGTTTCCAGGGTAAAACAAAAGTGTTATATATTTTTGTCTTTACTCAACTTTTCTTAAGTGAAACATGGCTTGCACCACACGGTGGCTTATTTGACCCACCTCAAAAGGTCCATGTCATATGAACCTGGCTGAACACAGGATTTTCCTTGCGAGTTCATCTACCATTTTGGTACCTTGTTATCTGGGAGGCAGCGCGGACGTGTGTGGACGTGTGGTTTGTGAGTCGTACTCAGAAACTGAAGACTATCAAGTCCAACGTTTGTGTGTATGACTAGCGGATCGAGCGGTTTATGCTGTAGTGTCCTCGGGAAAGACGCTTCACGTTTATTCGACTCAGGTGTAAATGAGTATCTGGCTTTAGAGCTTGGGGGGACCATGGCGTTGCACTGCTGGCGACCAGCAATGACTGTGTTTCATTTGTAATATTTATGTATTTGCATGTATGATGTGTATTGTTCTTTATATTTATATTATGAATGAGATGTAAAACACTGTAAACATCGTAAATCAGTTTCCCTACGGGGTGAATAAAAGTTAGTGGGTTTTGTCCAGCACAGAAATCCACATCGTTTCCCGTACGCGGGACATCCTAAAAAGACGAGGAAGGAAACGTAAGAGATGTATCATTGGCCCCAGGTGGCCCTTTGGAGCCCCAAAGGAATTAAAAATGCCCATCTGAGTTTGAACCAGGCGAATGAAATTATTAGTCACGCGATGAGCGAAAGGCTAGGCAAGCCCATTTTCATTGGCTGATAAAAAAAATAATACCCCTTATTCCAAGCGTGCATTACACAAAATATAACGAATCAATCAACAGTGTCGGTATACCACATTACCAAATGTTAGATAACATCATTACAAGAGTGGTACACGTGTTACTACTTATCGGAAGAGACAAGTTAGATTCCTGCTGAGCAAAAGCAAGATTTATTCCAAAGCACAAACTTGTAAAACATTCTTATAGACTGGCTTGATCTGTGTCTAAAGGAATTGTCTAACACAGTACGAAAGCCGATGATGGAAAGAAACAGAACACCAACCTATTATAAAAGTCTAATTCCCAGCCCTCATTTTATATGTCTTCTTTCAACTTCCTTGATTACTGATGCACACAGAAAATAAAATGATTTGGACAGAGAGAGTCTGGATAGTCTGATCTACGACACAGGGACAAAGAACGTAGCCGGGAAAATCCCAACAACACTTCAGGAGCTTCTGGGTAAAATGGAAAAAAAACCGTCACACGCACACATGAAACAATGACTGCATCAGCAAGAAATTTATATCAAACTTTTTGCAATTTTTAAAACACTCAAATCGCAGGACAATAACTATACTGTAACCTATGACAGATTCAGAGCGGTTCTAGCCAGTAATGTTGTGAAAATTATACGTAGGAAACAAAAACAAAATGATCTACTGGAAAATTCCTCAATTAAGAGATTCCATATCGATCCTGCTAACATAATAACCTCGTGTTCAGAAAGAAAAAAAGAATATCGCCTACCACATCTTAATCATCATGACCAATTCAGACCAATTTCTTCATAAAAGTGTTATGCCCTACATTTTTTAGCTCTATATGAGCTGTCATCAGAACCAATCTAAAATTCTGAACAAAAATTAGACTATGCCAAAATTTGCACATGACCTAATATATGGAATGCAATCTCATATTACATGTCAGCACCGGAAGATTTTTTTAAAAAACAGGAATGCATAAATCTAGCATGGTTGTTTGCATACTCGAAAAAGATATCTCTGTTCTACAGGTTTCGATGCGGACATCCACACTCACATGATCCTCGTGTGGAACAAGGGTGATGAAAGATGGATACATAATATAGCAGGGAAAATATCGTACTATGAGAGTTACATGTATGTATATTGATACATCATGTGGCCAATAAATAAAATGTATGTGTATTTATATATCAGGTGGTCAATAAAGAGAACTTAATTTCAAAATTATGTCTTATTCCTCTAAAATTTACACATATTACCAGATGGACATCGCATGTGAAGGGTACACGTGAGTGTATACGGAGTAGTTATTATATCACTGTGTCTGATTAAAGGGTTTATACTGCAGTTTGTATTTTGCTGAAGATGAAACGCACTGCTTCACGTGGACAATAAAGTTGTATCTCATCTCATCTCATCTCATCTCATCTCATCGTATCTTATCTTATCTTATCTTATCTTATCTTATCTGTCTGCTAACGTTAAATATTGCACTTGTCTACTTGCTATGGATATGCCACAATAGAAAAATTTAAAAAAAACCAAGTGTCTACCAATAGCTTGCCCTAACATATTGGTTCTAACGTGTCACTTGACATATTTTTTCTTTTGCTGTTAAAAATGCATAGTATCGAGAAGTTCAATGAGGCCTACGGCAATTTTATAACATAATTTGTCCCTTAATATGTTTAAAATTTGATGCCATTTGTTTAATCATTTATTCTCAATACTATTGGACTTCTGAATTCATATTTTTTTTTCCCTTGACCGTACGTTATACAATATATGTATATAACAAGTAAGAAAATAGCACACCAGTCCCAGCATATTTCTAGAATGCTGCCAATGCCAGTAACAATGAATGTCCAAACAATAATTAAATCGGATTCAGACAAAAGGAATTGTTTGTGGCATAGAATGGACAAAAGCAAAAATCCAAGAGATCTGAGGTATGGAAAGGAATAACATAAAATATAAACTGGATTACCGGGGACTAAACTGCATCGAGAAAAAAACGAGAGCAGAATCGCACTGTAGGAAGCCCGTTTTTGAACATGTTCAGTTTCTGTATTATATATATCAAATAGTCCAGCTCAGTTCAGTTCAGTTCAATAAATCAGTTACAGTTCTAGACTGGATGCTCAAACTTTTTTTTTCTCTTTTTAATCGAGATATATTATGCTGGTTAACTTCTCTGCACAAATTTTGTTTTCTTTTTAATTGACGTATATGCTGGTTAACTTCTCTGCATAAACAATTTTTCCTTTTAATTGAGGTTATATCGCATTTAAAAAAACTGCTTATAACGTAAGATTCTGTGTTTAAAAATATTTCAGGTTATGCGTATTTTGAGTCAAATGCATCAAACAGGAGTTAGTAGAGTGTGATTTAATGTATATGTGCACATAAGGCATGCTGGAAGTGTCTTGGCCTTTGGATAATTTCATTGTACGTGATAAGATAACTACTGTACAGCCACAATCCATTAGTCCATTTTATTCCAAATACTGACAACCGTTCGTCAGACTTTGAGAAATTGCCTTTGTTTGTATATTAAAATTTGTTGGCACTTATGACCATGTGCGAAAACAAACGTACGTATATACTGTATTTATAATAATATTATTACAATAAATAATATTTATACAGCATTCAATCCCGCAGAGTTGCAGGCTGTGATCGTTTCACAATCAAAATATCCATAATCAAACAAAAATATTCAACTACAAAGACACACACATAAACATGCGTAGATATTCCTTAATGCAGTATAATAAAATAAATAAATACAAAAGAGCGCATGATGTGTATAGAATTGTGTTTTTATCTGACGTTTGAAAATTTAGGTCCGCTGGTTGCTTTTTGGTGGTTTTACTGTTCCCTGGAGTGGCTGCATTACTCCAGGGATGCCCAAATTTTAGGTTTTTCGTCTTTTTGATAGATAAAAAAAGAGAGTTCCATATTTTCGAGCTACAGTAAGAAAAATGATCTATGGATCATGATCTTAGGGACATTTCTAGAATTTTGCTTTTTCATGTCAGTTGGCAAACGCAGATGGTGTGATAGTACATACAAAGTAGTTAGAATATTTAAGTAATGTAGTGCATTGCATCGATGGCACAGAGTGGCCATTTTGAAGTTAATGGGCTGTTCCCATGGTAGCCAGTGTATAGTCTTCAAAACTGGTACTGCTGGATTGCTTTTATTTCCTTGCCATTCCCGTTATAAAATGCAAAATGCCTACGTCAAATTATAGATTGTTGTTGTTGTTCACGTGTTCTCATGGATACGGATTACCATGTACTTACCAGGCGACAAAAATCGTTTCATCATTTATTGCGAACATCTGCTTCTTTATCTGCGCATAGCATAGATTTATATGTGAGACTCTTTGAAACAGGATGAAAAAAACGCGGGAACATGTCTTGATAGAAAGTTTACATTTTCTGCTAGATTTCGTTTTGTTTCTGTGTTTGACAATGCATCATGGGTTGTACAGTACAGGAATCTTTGATCGGACGATTAACGGAAAGAAGCGATAGTAGAGAGTTATTGCGTTTAACATCCTCTGAACAGTTCACAGATATCCAGCAGTTATTTACTATAGCATTCCCCTCTTCTCCCATCCCTTCCCCCTTTCAAAAAAAAAAAATCCCGCAACATGGATAAAAGTTTTGTGAAACAGTAATTATTCTTACAGACCAACAGCACAATATGTAGTTCATTTAGAGAACAACTAAATTTTCAGAGACAGAAAATGTTTCTGTGCATTTGTTACTAGATCAGAGTTTAGTCATTAAAAAACTTCTTAAAGCCTTGTAAATTTCCCCAAAATCCACATTCTGTCCACAGTTCTAAATTTTCTTTCAGGAGTAGCTTGAGTATTTCTACCTAGTTTTATCAAAACTTGTTTCGTAATTTTTCGTGCGACAGAAGTTTTTAAATAGATGAAGGGCTTATTAAACCGTCACTACATACAGTGATGCATATATCTATATCTATATCTATATCTATATCTATATATATATATATATATATATACACGCACACACACACAATCACACACACTTACAAACACACATACACACACAATCACACACACACACACACACACACACACACACACCCACACAAACACACACAATGCGCGTCAAGCCTGTCATTAAGACCATGTACATTGTACAATCTCCGCTAACATATTTCCATTATACTCGAGTGATTCTAAATTGCTGGGTGCAAGCCAGATTTGTAGATTCTTCACAGAGACAGAAAAATAAACAAACAATTATAGTGGAGCGAAAATATAAAATTCTTGGCAGAGCTAATAACAATGCTAATATTACAAACTTCACATGGCTGTCATTAAATGTTTGATATCATAGATTTGCTTTAATGCCGCAGACAAAGAATCAAGCCAGAAGATTAACAACACTGTTTTTAACAAGGTTTAGTTCACCGCGCCCAGATCGCACAAGGCGGTCAATGGACAAAAGTAATAAGGATCACAGGTTTGATTCTACGTTGCTTCACATTATTATTACCCCAGCAGGCCAGATTTTTCAAAAATGCTCTCAACTCCTCTGGAAGTACACAGTGCCGCTACCATATGTAGACACTGATCACTAGCATTATGACAAAATCTTACAACAGCCAGGCCGGTGCGTTGAGGAAATGCTTTCCCGAGATACTTTCAAAGCGCACTTCTAAACTCGGACCCAGGACCTTTTGATCCTGAGTCCAACACCATAAAGATCCGGCCACGCTACTCCAGTGCAAACTCCCTACAAACATGAAAGATCATGTTTTATTATATTATTTGCTGGTACCTTCCTAATGTAATGAGACAGGAAAAAGTTATATCATATACTCTACAGTCATCATTTGTAATAATAACATCAGCATCATCATTCATATTAGTTGCTTAAATTCATATTCAAGTCCAGTTTTAAATTTGTACAGTATGATGCCAAATATGTGACAAGCCTATGCCCCATCAACAGATTGCTTTAGTTCGCCTGGTACTCTGTTCCATCGTGTGGTTAATTTCACTCCCGCCGAGTCTGCCAAAGTCCCCCAAAGGGTTGCAACTTAGGCATAAATAGACTGCTTTAGTTCGCAAGTCTCCTCAGAATAGATACAGGCTTCTACACACTCTAATGTATTCCGACAAAAGGACTCTTGTTGACTTTCCCGTCGGAATCATTTTTCCGCATATTCGTGATCAATGTGTCAATACTCTTTTCCCAATAAATTTTTTTGGGGGTAAAACTGTGAGTGCCTGAAGCAAAAGAAGTTAGACAATAGTGTTTCATACAGCAGGGCGCTACGTTAAAGCAGAAGCTCTCAATTTTTCTCAAAAATCAGTTTTGTCAAAGATAAGCCCTTTTGTCGGAACACGTGAGCATTGTACTTGCAAGTCGACTAAGAATATGTCATCATTTAGTGCGAACATCGGATTCAGATGATCCCTTAGGCCACATTAAGCACTTCAGATTTACACCACAGGACACCAATCAAAAAAATTATTACAAGAAAGAGAGAAGGACTACTGACATTTAATACAACAACAACTATGGTCACTTTCTATTCGAAATATTAAATATTAATGGTGTACAGATTTACAACACAGAACACCATTTGTAGACATAATCTTCAACAAAGAGAAAAGGACTACTGACATTTTATACAACAAACATGGCTACCTACTGCCTGAAATGTTATGGGATAATTATGTGTTTTTACATTAGGTCCAAGAAATCACTACAAAAAAATTACAGGCTCAAATTTGCGACATTGAGAACGTCGCGAAGACGCCACAGAATGCGATAAAAAATTCACCACAGGTTATTTAATTTTGTAGTTGGGCCTTTTGGGTGTTTGATAAGTGACTGGATCACGGTTAAGATGTAAGCGTTTAGAGAACATAGTATTAAATTTTACATTGATCACTATTCTTTATGTGGTTTTTAAATGCCATATAGCTACGTGCAGCACCAATGGTAATGGGGAAAAACTGTAAGGCAAAATCAGTATGGCTTGACTAAGGCTAAAACTTTTGGAACCTATATGTGGCAATGCTCTTCTGTTATGAGAGGATTCATTTTCACGATTCAGATCGAATCACTATTACTGCAGAGTGCATGTAGCTGTGAGTTGGCAATTTAGTCACTTACGGGCCCGTTAAAAAAACAGGGGTGCATTTAGTATTGAGAATACGAACAGTTTAAAGGGACACATGTATTAGTTCCCTTTCTGGTAGGGAGGTGAGGAGGGTTGTTAAGTTATTTGTGACATAGATGTGTCTTATATAATGGTATGTTGTAGAAGTTGTATCTGTTAGTGACAGATAAAGAGTGAGATAGAGAGAAAGAGAAAGAGACAGAGGTGTTAATGACTAAATGTAAGTGACAGTTATGCATCTATGTTGGGTTTTTTCCCCTATTCATTCATTATTTTGTATCGATATGACTTTAAATTGCATGTGATTGGCTTTCGTAGATTTGTAGATAAATAAACTTGAAACTTGATAATGACTGGTTTAACTTCTCGAGAATCTCTGGTTTAGAACCTATTATTCCTTTCCTGTGAAGGTGGTGAAGAGTCTATTGGCTCAACGAGAGAATGGTATATTCTTAAAAGAAGGAAACGACAACTTTTAGTTATTTTTATTTAAACCTGAACTACAATGAAGTAAATACGTCCCTTTTCGAAAAATTTCGAAATTTCCAAAATTTCCTTTTTTTTTTTTCCCACTCTAAACACACCTACCTGTCCAATAAATTTCATGTAACTCGACTGATAACTTTTTTATTTATCTTGTCCACAAATAATATACAAACAAACACACAAACGAATAGACACACTCCGGCAAAACCATTAACCTCTTTGGGAGAGGTAATGCAAGCAAACGCATTAAACTTAGCCCAATCCAGATAACGCCTTGTGTTAGAATTACATTTATATCTATCTCTATCAAACTATTCTCAACCTGGTCACCATCACCTTTCTTAGCTGTCTGCCAGGAACAAGTAAACAAACGATCAGATATTCTTCTCATCATGGTCAGGAAAAATTTCTTATCAATATTCAAGAAGGAACAAAAAACGGAAGAACAGAATGGCCTTGCGGCTTGTGCGTCGGTTTCACATTCTGAAGTCCTAGGGTTGTGAATTCGGCTCTGAGTCGGGCAGTTTACGTTACTGTGTTCTTGGGAAGTGACTTACATCCCTGTCCTCACTTTACTCAGGTGTAAATGAGTGTCTAGCTTTAGAGCTTGAGGAACCATATCGCTGCATCTTTGCCACTTGCAGTGACTATGTTATGCATTGCATTTGTATAAGACGCATATTGCACTATATGTGTATTGTTCATGAAATTAGATGTGTAATACTAAATGGCATTGTGAAACAATATTTCCCTCCGAGATATATACAAACATAAACTTCTATTTTCATATGTCTTTCAAACGTCTCATCCCCTCCTCCCCCCCACTTTTCCCCTCCTTCCTCCCTCCCCCCTTCCCACCGCCTCCGAGACAAAGCCAATAATTTTCAACGAAGTCTTTTAAAAAGAAATCAGCCGCCGTGAAAGCAGTTATGACAGCATTAATTCTCCATTAATTACCGACTGCCAAAGAACACGAGCTAGTAAAATGCCTTTATGTCACACGGTCTCATTAAGCAACAGAATGTTTCGCAATTTTTATCGCAAGTGTGCACAGGCACGGCGTAAGGACCGTTTCAAATTCGTCCAGGTTACGATTTAGTGGAAGACATTTTGAATAGGTGTTGGGTTGTGTACATCACCACAAGGATCAGGCATTCAGTATGTTTTGAGTAGAGTAACAGCCGCGGAATTTTCACATCCCTAAGGGAAAGGGAAAGTATGTGTCCCATTTTACCGAGAGCACCCAAACATGCATAAATATATCAACTTAATTAACGGACCAAAATTAAAGTGAAACTGTCCAGCTTTATAAAATTGATATTGAAGAGACCACCCTCAAAAGCCTTCGAGGCATGTGTGCGTGCACATGTGTACGTGTATGTGTGTGTGTGTGTGTGAGTGAGTGAGTGAGTGAGTGAGTGAGTGTGAGTGAGTGAGTGAGTGAGTGAGTGAGTGAGTGAGTGAGTGAGTGAGTGAGTGTGAGCGTGTGTGCGTATATGCGTGTGCGCGCGCTTGCGTGTGCTCATGTCACAATATGAGTGAGTGGAAGAATCATTGTCATTATTATTTACAATATGTAAGCCATCTGTTCTAATGTATATATGCTTATTTGTACCAAGAGTACCTGAGCTTAATATAGATATTGTTATTTTTGTTGTTGTTGTTGTTACTGTTGCTACTCAAACTTGGTTGCAGTGAATGTTTCAGTGGTATAACAATATACTATGATCACTATCCCTGTAATCATGTACAGTATGCGCCAATATATCTTCGTTATTACCTGAGTGACTTTAGAACTCGGTGCCAGCTAGTGTTTAAAGTCTGTCTGAAAAAAAATAAACATTAAGGCAACACACTGTTTGAAAGAAAAGGAAAATTCACAAGGCTCCAAAACAATGAAATCCCTGTCATAAACACATAAACTGTTTCAAGTTTCACGTAGCCCTGTGACACGTTTTGCGCCATGGATCTCGGAGTGTGTTGTATTCAGAGGTTCACAGTGTTTTAAAAGACTTGCACAAAATTTTACAATGTGACCACTAGAATACATGTGAATGTATAATGGCTGTAGAACCTAAAAGGGTTCAGTTTGTGGCAGAATGTTGCATAGGCTCTCAATGTCATGATGATTACAGGTAGAGTCAGTGGAAGGTATTGTTATAATGCTAGTGATCAGCGCCTCCCAAATGGCAGCGGTACAATATACTCCTCAGCGAGTTGAGAAAGTCGATGAGCGATCTAGCCTGGCTTTAAGTCGCGTGAGCCGGCATCAGCTTGGATACGAGCTGCTGATGATGATGATGACGATGATGATGATGATGATGATGATGAGAATTATTAGATTTCCTTGGCCTCTCAAAGCCACACCAGGACACACTCATTGAAAATAGTTGTATACATGTATGTATTTATATGTGTATATACAGTATATTATACTGTATATATATAATATATAAATAGAAAGAGAGAGAGAGAGAGAAGGTGGGATGGAGGGAGAAATGAAGAAAAACTAGTTTTTTACGAACGATGTTTTAACGTAATGGCAACAGGAGTGGTTTAAGGGAGCTGGGAGCATGCTAGTGTGTGTGTGGNCCATTCCTACACCCAGCGGAATATTTTTGGCTAACAAGCAAAAATCACAACCTCAGACATCAGGCTTGACGTGGGTACCCATCCCATAAAATCCGCAGGGGGGGGGGGAGGGTTTCGGTAGTTGGCCCATGGACTTACTGTGTCCTGATTAACTCTTCACCTTCATTGTAATTGTTCGCCTTTATTCCGTTCTATGGATATTGGTGTCTGTTCAAGCTTTTCAAGTTTCATGACTGTTGATCACAGTTGATGTTTTTTTTCTCTTCTCTTATACCATTTCATTCATGGTTCATTGATTTTCTACATTTGTGTATTAAATTTATTAATTTGTTGTAGTTTTCTTTCTTTACTTACATTGCGGATAAATGTTTTGCAAATAATGATGATCATGATGATTATTACTACTACCGCACATTGTAGATTGATAATGCCTGGTGTTCGTTGTAACTAAGAGATATGAAGGAGAGAATCTATGACATCACCCCTGCAGTGAGTCGTATGAAGAAGATGGGTATAATGAAGGAAGTGGTAGAAGCTGCAGAGGGAATGAAGGTGTCCTCAACCAAGTGTAAGCCAGCACAGTTCACTTATTTTCTTTGAGATGGCTTTTGACGTGGGGATCGGAGCACCTATGGACATGTCCGAAGTGCAGTGATGATGTGGCTATTCCCAGTGACATTGTGGATAGAGTTTCGCGCTATCAGCAGTAATAGGTAACAAATATACAATGATCTTTTGGACCTCGTTGCAATTAAGGCTGCAGGAGCCTAATTGCTAAAAAAATTGGATTATCCTTTGGACAGACTGTGTAGAAATAATCGTATAACATGAAACCACACCGCAAAAGTGGTGAAATTCAGTTTTGAATTTGTTAAAAATAACTGTTGCAGGCAGTGTTTCCCAATGGCTTCAGCGGATTTCATTTGTGCGGGCCTGTGATCTGCAAAAGTAGGTCAAATTTTTAACCCCTTTTCATGTAGTTTAAAATTGTGAAAAATTTAACCAAAGGACCCCCAACGTAAACCGTATATAATCTGAGCACAGTGGTGGCACCAGACCTGCAGACTAGTCTTGGCCATCTCAATGTTTATTAAATGGCTCAAAGAAGCTTTTACAATTTGGCTCCTGCAACCTCAAGGAATTTTTGGGAGGTTCTTCCTGTTGTTACGAATTAAAGTGTTCATTCTGAACTTTTATTATTATTTATATTATCCCAGAGAATTCTAGAAACACTACCGTTCAGCCCTTGATCCAGTGCCCTCGCAAGAAAAAACCCATTTTTCTCTTTTATAACATTTCATTCAGACATAATATGCTTCTGCTGAATTTACCTGTAATATTATTATTTACCACATTATTATTTGTACATAGATGCAGACAGGACACCCGATCTGTCTGCCCCCGATTGTAAGGGATTGTCGGTAAATAAATAAATAAATAAATAAAAATTATATAATAGGCTATAGGTTTTCTTTCTCTCTCTTGATGCTAATGCTCTTATCATACCCCTAACTAACAGATGAAGATTTGTCCTGTCAGGTTTGTCTGAAAGAGAAATTGTATAGGAAGATTTCAAGAATGCACTTCTCACAAACAAAAAATTGACCATCCCTGGTCTTGCACCTTCTTAAGACATTTCCGTTCTGCCTGCCTATATTACGTGTTTCACTACAGTAGTGCACCTCTTCAAATTAACAGTACTTACAATGAACGGTAAATGTAATATTTATGCCAATGCAGTTAATCTAGTTTATTTATGACAGAGAAATTATATTTCATTTTTTTTGTTTCAGTACAACTCTTCTTGTTTGCTTAAAAGTCATTCCAAAAAGCTTGCCCACATATTAAAAATAATGAATAGGATGTAATAAATCGTAAAATAATCTTTAATATCACCTTGTTTTAAAGACAAAATGAATTCAAATCTACGTATGTTAAGCAGATTACAATATTGTCATTTTTAACCTGATTTACCGCGTGCAGGTGATAAAAAAAATGAGTTGATATGTGTGTCCACCTGATATTGTGAAAGTTATCAGTGTTACACATAGTAAAACAACGAGCCAATTCATGCAGCTGTCATTGATGGAAGGAAAAGCCCTCCATGTTGCACTGAGGATAAACCTCTTTGTCTTGAGATGTGCACAGATAAAATGGGAAGATCCAGTTTCCTTGGGGGAAAAAAGACATTTCAGTGTGTAACACTGATAACTTATCATGGCAAACAAAGTTTTACCAGCTTTTAGCGTTTTGGAGTTGATCTTATACAAACGTAATATTTCTTGGTTGCTTTTTTTTTTTTGCTTCATCCAAAGTTACTATACTTTTTCATTTTCTCTTTCGTCTCCTCTTTCTCCTCTTCCTCCTCCTCCTTCTCCTTCTTCCTCCTCTTCTTCTTCTTCATCCTTCTCCTCTCCCTCCTCTTCTTCTTCTTCATCCTCTCCCTCCTACACTTCTTCTTCTTCGTCGTCTTTCTTTTCTTCTTCCTCTTCCTTCCACTTCTTCTTCATCATCTTCGCCTTCTTCCTCTTCTCCCCCCTCCTCTTCTTCTTCTTATTCTTCGTCTTCTTCTGCTGCTGCTAATGTCAATGTAATTCTTCTTGTTCGTATGGCTCTCAGGTAAAGCTTTCCCTTTTATGTATGCCAAAGACACTTCTTGTTCTGCTAATATCAACATAACACTTCTTTTTTATTTGCCTAAGTCAACGTAACACCTCATGTTTTGCTTCCTCTGAGGTAATTCTTTTCCTTTTGCTTGTGCCAAAGTCACTCTTCCTCTGTTGTTATTGTCCTAACACATAAATCAATGCAGGCCAGTCATCACGTAATGATGCCAATGTTCTGTCAATCAATGTCTAACTTACGTTCATTAAGATCGCACGCGCGCACACGCGAGGGTTGTATGAGTGTGAGTATGGCAAGGTGAGTGAAATAGGCGAGGGGTGTAGGGGAGGAGAAGCTATGTCGTATAATTACATAGGTCTATGTGCATGTAAGGGTTAGCGTGTCTTTATATGTCTACAATATGACTTGTGACTGTCATTTTTTTGCGTTTGTTTGCTTCTTTCTTTCTTCCGTTCTTTGGGAAAGGGGATATGTTTCCGGACGTGGTGTCCATTTGCCAGTGAGTTTAGCAGTCTGTATCAAAGACTGAATTTCCCATTCCGACCTGATGAAAATGATTACTTGGCTACTTATCGGCGACCATGGTTATATTTTGTCTCTCTTGAGCCAGTGACGGGCCATTTCGTTCCACGAATCTTAAAAATCTTTGCCCTTTAGCGCCTTCGGTTTCCAGACATTTAGAAATAGAAGTTTCCAATAGGGGTGGAGANGGGAGGAGGGGAAAAGCATACCAGTGTAAAATGACCTAAAATATCCCAGAACATTTTGTGATTAGCGATTGCTCTTACAGAATAGTTCTACGGGATTAAAAAAAAAAAAAACACGTCTCCTTCCACCATCACATGGTAATTTCTGATACTTTCCATATCCTCTGACACTGCTAGGTTTTGCGGAGCAGACCGGTAGCTAACCTGGAACTGAGGAACGGAATAGGATCAAAACCAATTTCTCTCTTTTCGATACCTTTAGATACCGCTAGGCTTTGCAATGAGAAGACCAGCAGTTAAATAGGTACTGAGGATCGAAAAAGTTTCGAAATTACTATCGATACTTTCTATACTTTCGATACTGAATTGAAATTCCTAACACAAAACCTGATACAACAGCAAACAACTTCCCACTGAAACTCCACAACGAATATACCAAGTAATGACATTGAAGTATTACGACAAAAATACAGAAATATTTTAAACACTAGTCACACAATATGCAATGTGGTACGAAGATAACAATGAGTATACAAAGGTTTTCTGATAACAGTGATTTAACGGAGTTCCTTTAACTGATCCAGATCTTAAGTTGTTATTAATATTACAATACGATGTAAGTAACACTTTCAATCATCATGATAATAATAATAAATAATATTTATGTAACTGCCACTCTCCATTACTCAGGCCTCGGACGCTTTTAAAAAACTATACATTTTCTTGTCATATCAACACAACAGTTATTCCCCAGAGCACTTCATGCATGAAAGATAAAAGAGACAACATGCAGACCCGCAGAATATACTTACATAGTGAAATTAACGACGAGACACTGTCATAATGCTTCATCTGTGGTCCCGTCGTATAACGTATATCGTCCTCCTATTTACCACAGCCATGCTCTGAGTTCATATTAATAAACTTGTCAAACTAGTTGCTAAAACTTTATTAAACGTGTGATGACAGTTGATGTCTTTTGAAGGCTCCCTATGTGGTTCACTGATGTGGTTCAAATGAGTTTCATGACTTGCAATCTCCACATGCCACCTCCACTCCTCCCTTCCCTTTTATTTGATCTGAAGCCAAATTTCACGTACCTTTCAACGGACTGGTTACTTGGTGGTATATTTAGTCCTCAAAAGCGTGTGCCCCATTCAGAGACTTCCAAACAGCCCAAAAATAATTTCTCTAGATTAAGAAAATCAATCTTTTCTTTTTTGTTTAAATTAAACACTCGTCTTAATATAAACACGACAACAACAAAAGATATCTGCAACATACATTCTAAACATTAGCAAACATAACCACATATGCAAAATGCGCCATCAAAACAATTAGTCTACGCCCACACACATGCACAATGCACACGCACACACACACACACACACACACACACACATACACACACACACACACACACACATACACACACCTAACACACAACACACACACACACACACACACACACACACACACACTTATACACGCACGTGCCACACAGCCACGCTGACATGAAAAATGCATCCTTTACAAGCTGTTTTTCTCCCTTGTGTTTTGTTATGGTGTTTTTGAGCTCTTGTCAGCCTCTGCTCACGGCCGCAGTGACACAATGACTCACTCCCTCATCCTGCATGCGGGCAAAATAAAACAGTGGAAATGGAAGCCAGAGAGAGAGGAGAAAGAGTGGAAGAAAGAGAAAGAGAGAAAAGAGGTCTGATTCTCGCTGGCGGACTATGTTAGGGTGAGCAGTGAGTGGGGGCCAGCGCAGCTCAGCTGTTCATTAGCGACCGACCATGCACGGTGGCTTTGCGATAAGGGGCATAATAATGGAGATGACGAGGGTGATGATAAACCGAGTTATGTGGATGATTATATCTGTTTGCCATATTATATAAAGATAAGAACATGTATGTTATTATTATTATATACAGCATCTCCCTGTATTTTCTTTATCAATGTGTTAGTTCACCTATATGGTGGTGGTGATGGTGATGATGATAATAATGAGGTTTATACGTCTTTTATCCAGGCCAATGTTCGCTCACACGATCTCGCATGATTACTTCCCCAGCAGATCCATTTACTCTAGGACATTCTCAACTCGCTGCAGATCATACAGTGCTGCTGCCAGCCACGGACGTCAGTCTTTAGCATTCTGGTAATATCTTTAATTACCTATAGCTAGAAATCCATTTAACAGACGGATGGACTAAGGAAAATGAAATGCTTTCTTAAGGCGTTAACAACATGATCATGGCGGAAATTGAGCCCATGATCTTCAGATCCTGAGTCCAGCGCCGTAACTACTCGGCCACTCTGCTCCATGATGATGGTGGTGGTAGCGCTAATCGTGGTGATAAGCGATGATGATAAAAGATGACCAACATCGCACAGTGGCTTTACGATAGTATACATTTAGAAGATGAAGATGAAATAAAGTGGTGGACGATTATATTTTATTCATTCTCCATCTACAATGGACATTCTCGTCATTAGATGATTTTCATTTTCAAATTCGGATTTCTTAAATGCCCGTCAAGGTAGAAGTAGCAATGCGCAAAAGTATGGTATTTCCGCGTGTTCATATTTCACATTACAAACTAGAATCTGGTGTGAATTTCACGTCTAGTACGAAACGGGCAATATGATGATAACACCAGGATCAAACATCAAAGAAGGGAGACTATTATTATCACCTTCCTCATTAAGATCGTCATGAAACAAGGAATAATTTTGATAGGTTTATTCATATTTCTGTAGGGCTAAGTGCTGAGCGTTGACTCTTGTCATACCATCGATGGATTACTTTACACAATTTGATGGACAATTTCCTTATGTATATTTTTAACTAATCGCTGCAATATGCAGTTTTATAATGAAATCTGTACCTTAGTATGCCTCAAGGAAGTCCAACAAACAGCGTTATCTGAATAGAGGCATGTGTAATATGTGGGTGTGAAGAGACAGAGAGGGATAAACAGAGAGACAGAGAGAAGTTAAAATGCAACATTTTGTCACGAAACTTCTATAAGCTAGGGCTTTGTAAGCTCAGTAACAATTCGCGTTTAAGTATTATAGGAAAATACAATCTACCAGGCAGTCAGGGATTGTAGTACACTATTACACTTGGACTGTTCATGTGAACGGCAGCATGATGAGCGAAGGTCAAACTATGTCCCAGTACGCTGTATATGTCAACTGAAAAAAAATCTCCATTAAAAATTTAGATATGTCTGTCAGTATCTTTTGGCACGTAGTCTATATACATAGTAACACCACTAACATATTCTAGTAGGTCCAGCGGCGTAATTAACGATTAATGGTCTTGAAGAGGGGATCAATACTAAATCTTGCCATGACGAAACAATTGCTGTTTTTGCAGCATTTTTTTTGTCCAGTCGGATATAGACGTCTACCACTGACATAAAATATGCATAATGTTGGGCGCACGCACGCACGCACGCACGCACACACATACGCGCGCATGCACACACACACACACACACACACACACACACACACACACACACACACATATACACACTCACTCACACACACATACACAAACATACACACACATATACACACAAAACAAAACAGTAATATTCTCTGGAGATATGAATTCATTCTGTTTGTGTTATTGCAATCAGTTCATTTACCTAACATAATATGGGTAATCAAACATCGATATGCGTGGCACATACATAGGCGGACAAAACAACATCTGCATAAATATACACTTAATAAAGGAACATTAAAATAAAAAACAAAACCCGACATGGCAATAATTTTCCCCTTTTTGTGGTGATAACATTGCGTATGATATTCAGCATTTGAGGTGGAAATATTACGCATTAATATGCTTGAAACGTCAAGAATTCAAGACGATCTTACAAAGACTGGCAAGATTTAAGAGGATGTGTCTGTTTTGAATGGAACAGAATTCGTGAGCTTTTGAAATATTAAGATGTCCGTAATATCTGTCATTCAGAAATTTGCGTCTTTAATATATAAATTTGTTGCATTCAGACCAGGTCATGGAACTCATCTCCTAGACCGAAATTACAATGCCTGCAAAAGGCATTCATCGATACTTATGTTATACCATCTACCTGTCTCAGTCGGCAAATGATGGTTACATGTTTGTATACAGTTAATGGCAATTTCTGAAGCATAATTGTAACAAAACAACAAGGTTGTTCTCAAATGTGAAAGTGCTTTTCTATTTAAACTATTTTATAGAAAGTGTACTTGTTTGGAAGATCCGACTAGGGTCGTGCCACCATCGGTACTTTTGAAAGCCATGCAGGCGATCAGCGATCAACCAAGGAATGCAAACTCGAATCGGGTGTAAATTTCACATTATTATCTACAGTAGAGCCCAATGAACTCAGTTTTCAGGGGACCGGTGGCCGTATGCACATTCCTTACGCACTGCCGTAACCACGAGAAAACTCCCAAAACATTAGTAGTGCTTACAATGGTTAACGCAGTGCGTTAATGAACGTATGGATTATGCCCACGGCTTGGTAGCGCGAGTTTGTAAAATGTTCGAGACCTCGAGATGTGAAAAGCGATGAACCGGAGCTTTGCAACGAGTAGACGAGGAATGTGAGTGTGTGAAATTCCAGAATGTGAGGTTTTATTGTACTACGTGCGTAACGAGCAATATTTTCATAACAATCGTCATAATCTATAAGAAAGATAAGACAGCTGCCTCACAGTGGTAACAGCCTTTTACCTCTTTATAATATGCGAGTTCTATAGTAAAGATTTTGTACATTCTAATACAACAAAAGATACGATCGCAACACTACGAAATGTCATATGCGCATGTCTATTTCTGCCATAGCAGCCCGTTAAAGATCCGAGCTTGACAATAAAAGCTCTCCTGTGTTCTGGTCTAGAGTTAGGGTCGTATTTATTTTCTGCATCATATTTTACCACATCTCGAGAACTTGAAATTCTGGGCTGGAGCATTGGAAATCAAGCTCGTGACATCCTATAGCGCATCAGTATAACATTTTCTCATTAACAATTGAGAGCTTCCGCAATAACTGTGGGATCGCTTACCATCGTACGAATTACGTTAATGCACTGGTGCTGAAAGCATCCTTCGTGCTTTCAACATGTAGAGTTAACCTAATTCTTACGATGGTAAGAGACCCTGTCGTGCATGCGCAAGCTCTTCTGTATAAGAATTGCATCAATTTTCTAAGTATATAGTATGGGTAATAGTGAAGCAACAGTAACTTACAGAATGTGCTCTCTGAAACCATGAATTTCTAGTATGCCAGTTCAATTTTAAAAATACAGCATTTGACTGACGGGACATAAAACCAAAGAACTACAGGGACTGCGGAAAAAAAATCTAGAAAAATAACATGCAATAAAAGACTGCAAAATACTAATATACGCAACGTCAAGTACACGTTCAAATGCTAAAGGACAGTTAATAATATAGTCAACACTACATGTGATGCATAGTAGGTAGATTACATCAATCAAATTTTTTTATCAAATTGCTAAGTACCGCGGACGTCATGTGCCACCTTATACAAGTTTTAACTTTGCCATGCTTTCAGGTGGCCCTAAAAAAAAAAAAAAGTTTACTTAATTTCAGTAATTCAGATCGCATACAGCTGACATCTGGCACACATTAAAAGATGGATAATATCTGCTCATGCTGCAAATTCCAAATACGTATTTATGTGCTGTGGTTATGTCAGAGCTAAAAAAAAATAAAAACGCATGTCTAACAATAGTACGTCTTGTGTGCGTCTCACACATTAAACCACGCAAGTCATGTTTTGACATTTTTTGAGGGAGTTTGTTGCTGTGACAAAAATATACTAGCCAGATCAAAAAAACTTGATATTATTAGAGATTATCTCTGTCTCTTTAAAGTGTCGAAAGACATCCCAGTTTTTTTGGTTTTTTTTTAAAGTAAGTTCTTAGACTTTGAATTAAGTAAGGGGTGTTTTTTTTTAATCCTCAGGAATAGGCACATAATGGCGAGCAATATCACCACATGATTACCTTAAACAATATTACGTCATAAACTTAATCACAGGAGATCAGTGCACAATTTCGAGTTTCTAAGTTGTTTGTCAGTAAAATTTGATCTACAGTCTCGCGACCTGAGCATAGCATGCCAAAGTTGAAACATTTTTTAGTACGCAACATAAGCACCTATTAAGATCTAGCTCTACTATATATGGAAACAAGAAACAGGGCTCAAAGAAGGGAGACTATTATTATCACCTTCCTCATTAAGATCGTCATGAAACAAGGAACGATTTCGATAGGTTTATTCATATTTCTGTAGAGATAAGTGCTGAGCGTTGGGGTTTTTTTTCTCCTTTGTCTGTCTGTGTATATATTTGTTTTTGCCTCCAGCCAGTGCACAGGAAATGCATAAGAATCACTCGTAAACACAAACTCTACCTCGGCCCATTTTTTTTTTTTTTTNTTTTTTTTTTTTTTGTGCTTCCACGCTGCTTCCGTCTCACCTTCATCGCATGCGTGCCTACGTACAATTCTATATTCTATAGAACATATATAGAATATTATATTCTATAATATGCAGTTTATAAAATCTTTGGGCCAAATATCTGAGACTTGACACAGCCGGTGATTATGATGCAGGTACTGCACAGATATCTTATGAGTAAGACGGTATGTACTACTACAACAGCTGGGAGAATCTCACTGAAAAGAAATGAGGACTAAGCCGAGTGCGTGGAACAGTTAATCACCCCTGCATACTCACCGGAAGTGAGAACATACAAAAAAAGTATTCGCTTTCTAAATTTTATACGGACTCAGCCTGCATACTGTATCGACTAATGGACAGTGTTAATCCTTTTTCACTGGGTTTTATAGCACTTTTTTTATGCAATCAGGTTACACTGATCACTGCATGGATCTGCCTCTCTTTCAAAGGAAGAAATGCCTTAACGTAAATGCGACGTTTCCAACATTTAACCGTAGAAAAATGTAATGTCAGTTTGTTTTCATGTTGGTGGGAATAAATAATAATGATGGGTTTCGAAATACAGAAGGATATGAGTCGAGCGCTATTGTGACCGGATGTGTAGGTGTATTTTGATCTGCATAAAAATTATTTTCGTCTGAAGTCTCGTGAAAGTTCAAAAGCTCGGAAGCAGAAATTTTTTTGAGACTGTGTAGGAAGACATCAAAGAGCAGCAGGAAAATGGAGGCGTGGTTGATAACAAAATATACGCTAAACGACTAAACACGTGGGTGTGCGTGATACAACTCTACAACTATACTCATGCTGATCAGAAAGTGTACATTCATCTACTGTACGAAGAAATTATGATGTAAAGCATACCAACAACTGAAGATATCGGTTACTAGACATAATATTATATTCAAAATCTAATCTCTTACTGACCGTTATGGCAGAGGTAGGAATGCGCATAATGTGGCACTGCATGATATGAACTTGTAAAATTAACATCTGATTCTAATGTAATTTGTAACTTGCAATATGATAATAACGCCAAAAAATGCCATATGCTCATGCCTATCTCTGCCATACTGGTCTTTAAGAGATCTGAACTTTAAAATAAAAGCTCCTTAACATTATATATATTAGAAGTTCAGACACAATTCTCGCGGAGTTGCAGTTATTCATGGATACCTGTGTGCTGTGTAAAACGCTGTAGCTTGCATTGCATAAGACAGACAGATATTAACTTCAGGCCACTGTCTTTGCTATCACTAGTCTTCGGAGATAAAACATTTTTTAAATTAGTTCTTCGAGTATTTTGACCATTCTTGGTGCGGCATACACAGTGTGGACGATATAATCAATGGGTCGTAGAAGAGGAATAAGCAAGGAAAAAGGAGGAGAAAAACGACAAGACAAAAATGTGCCGTGTGTGTCAGGTAAAATGGCGTGGCCAATCTTCGGGCTACCACCAGTTTGGTCATAGTGTTGGTGAGCAGGAATGACCATTTCTCGAAATGTCGTTACCAGCATTTGCGACAGCCAAAGTTAATGCATGTGATAACTTCTTATCAACCGCTTGTATATAACCGAATTCGCGCACTCAGAGCGTCAATTCTATTTTCCGGCTCTTTGTGTCATGAGAGTCTTTGACCCTAAATGAACACGTAGGTATAGATTTTACCCGCTTCTATATATAATGTATCCGCTTCCATATATAGTGTATATGTACACATCTTTTGATGCGTTCTTTTGTGAGATAGGACAAGACCAACAGAACTTTGTGTCTGTGTTACTGAGCGTAATTTATTCCTTGTGGGTGTGACGCTAGAGAGATTCGTTTATGATGAGGTAAAAACACTGTTTTTATGGGAAGAGACTGCTTAAAATGGGGGCAATATTTGCACCAGGACCTCCTGAAACGAAGGTAAGTGTAATAATCTTGCACTAAAAGACAAACATACACTTCATTTTGAAAGTTATGAGAGTACAAAAAGTTTTAGAAATGTTCAATGCCTACCTCACTACTGGCTGTCTGGCAATTTTCCGCACGTGCTTGCACGACGAAAAGAACCAATCGTAGAGCGCTGCTCACTGGCTTGCTCGCTGTTCACATGCGCACACACACAAACAAACTGATGTGTCCACTGGCCGAGCACTTACCACACCACAACTCGATAACACCGCGCACAAAAATTCACTGTCGTCTGTCTGTGTCTGTCGGCGCGCGCGCCAGCCAAGCGAATTGCTTATAGCTCGTGCGATATCGTACTCTCACACCCCTCCACGACCAAAGAGCTTCACTTGTAAACATCGGCACGTGCAGCCTTGCAGCACGTGGCACGATGCAGTGGAGTGTATCCTACACTTTGAAGTTTTTCTTCTTCCTTCCACTGTTGTGGTCATAGTGAATGAGAGAGGCGAGAGAGAGCAAGGAACAGATGAAGAGAGAGGAGGAAAGAGGGAGAGAAAGAGAAGCGCTCCATCCGCAACATTACATCGATTAGTTTGGAAGTCCTGACGCAGTAGAGAGAGACAGAACATGCCAGCTACCACTGCCACCACCACTTCCACCAGCGCAGCAAAACTGGAACGAAATCTTCGACCATCTTCGGGTGGTAGCGTGCACGAGTATGTTGGTGTGTGTGTGTATCTTAATTCACGACTCCCAGCTCATGAGCCACAAGGCGGTCGGTCGACTAGGCAGGAGTGAGTGACCTTCATCCTCACAGATGACGGGCCAGGCGAGCGAAATTAGGGCGACGGGACCAGCTGGAGTTGGTAGCCTGGTTTCGATCCAGATTTGCATGCTAATGCAAGAGCAGGGGTGTTTTAGCCAAGACAAAGATGTCCTCTCTAATTGAATATAACGCGGTTCTTGTTTTGCAAAAAACAAAAAAAAAAAAAGGAAACGAGTTCAAGACTCCGATGGTGTGAAAGATATCGAAGACCGAAAACAGTTCATTTCATAATAAGGATTACTGAAAACCCACGACGCTTCTGCTGTTTGAAGCAAAGTCAGTTTCCGAATGGAACAAAAAGCAACATATCGTCACCGTCCCCTAATACTGTCGTAAATGCAAATCTACCAACAATCAGTTACGACAGTGTTAGGAGACGGTGACGATATACTGTTTGAAAGATAAGACGTACTGAGGCTGCACCAAATCAAGCAACAAAGAAATAACGTCTAATTACGATCATGGATTAAAATTTTGATATGTCTGAAATGAATTTTGCGACAAAAGATCTTGGGAATACCAAGGAGGAAGCATAATCAGAGAGAAATTTTCGATAATACGAAATCTACAAGAAGCACACGATCTAAAAGCTTTTGTTTCTTTTGCTAAACTCCTAAACTTCAACTCATTAGTATTTTCTAACAAATTAGTTTATCTCCATGGGAATTTTTTGGTGGTAAATTATTTTGGATTTTTACTGAAAGGTCTTAAAAGTGAAAAGACAAACACTTAACTACTATTCCACATTGTATGCGTCCGCACCAAAAGGTTCATGACAATCACAGTTTCTTATACTATGTGGCAACTTCATCCAGTTAACTAAGAAAAAAGTCTCAGACCTCAATAAGTTTTTTGAAAATACATGTACAAAATCTTTCCAGCTAAACAGCAAAATTCTTTGGTACATTGTGACCTTCACTCTTTGTTTCTTTGCCTCCTCTGTTACAACTGCAGAAAGGAGCAATATAGCGTAATCATGCTGACGGGCCGTAAAACCTTACTTCAAATTCAGTTTAAAACAATAAAAAAACGGTTGCAGTTGGAAGCTTTCATGAACGGCTGACATTTTTGTATTCTTTGCCATATCCTTTTGAAATAGTAATGCACATACACTCAGTACGTGCTTTGTCTTCATCCATCACGCGTTCATGCCTGACTTCTTGTCACTTTCTCCTTCAATATCATATGACTTGGCATTATACAGGGCGGTCACTCTATCAAAAAAATCTGTAATTTTTGCCATAGGTGTTGATGATGCACGGTATTGGTTTATATTTGTATCAGTTCAACCTTTTATTTTTCATATTTGTATTTTACGGTATAAATCCAATCCAAGTTTTGTGTATTTCAGTTTTGCCAATCAATGAGAGAACACGTTGTCTCTTGTGAGCATTTTGACCAGCTCGGCGTGAGACAAGCGAGACAGTCTGACCCACCCAGCCACGCCTGACCCGCTGGGGCGGACACGTTTTAATGTCTTTGATCTTAGATCTGTCTCCTTGTCTACATTCACTTCCATGACACAGTAATGGCTCGATTTCTTGTGTAGGTAATTAAAGCAGCAGTGAATAAACTTACTAAACCTTTTAGAAGCATGACATCATCTCTTCGCTTAAACATGAGACTTGCAGAAGGACTGCACACCGCGACACGAAATTAGTATTGTGTTGAAAACTCGCAGGACTACCAAAAAATGGAATATGATTTGGAGATTGGCCGCGCTTCGCGATACCACATGGTCATGAGATTTACTTGCAAATTTCTGAGATTGGCCTCAGCATGTATCCCAACACAAGACCATGACGCGTTGCACGGTTCGAAGATTGCCTGTATTACAAGACATTACACAACTTTAGTCCACAATTCTGCAAGCGCAAACACTGTTGCACCCCTTGGCACGAAATTGGGATCAGCTGCTGCGGAGGATGCGGAGATTGAATGAGTGTTGTGGGGAGGAGACATTGTTTCTGAAAGTGAGTGAACTTCTCTCGGGGGAGTATGAGGATCAGGCACAGATATTGCACTTTGTTTGTTCATTCGGCTACTTAGTCATTCCGTTTTGGTTACTGACTTAATGAGAGGAGGGGGAGAGAAGAAAGAGAGAGAGAGAGACAGATAAAGAAAGAAAGAAAGAAAGAAAGAAAGAAAGAAAGAAAGAAAGAAAGAAAGAAAGAAAGAAAGAAAGAAAGAAAGAAGAGGACACAAAAATAAAAGACAGACAGAAAGAAAGAAGCAAAGAGTGATGCTTTTCGTTAGCTATACAAAACTTGGGAAAGAGGGCACTTGCATTGCAAAGTAATTTCTGCATTGCAGGGAGAAATGAGCAAGAGTCAAGGAGAAATGAGCAAGAGTGAAGGAGCGTGGACGGAGGGCTTTCGTGATATTAATGATGAACGTGATGAGGACAATCTCTAATATACAATCTAGTTAAGCCCTCTGCCCTTTCCCCCTGCCCGCCCCGCCAACCTCACAAAATACACTCACACCTCAAGCACACAGTTCACTCCAACAAAAATCCCGCCCTCTCCCCACCCCCAACANCCCCCAATCTTGGATTTCTATGTCAAAAGTCTTTGTCCAGCACTTCATGAAAGTGGAAATAAAACAAAGTCATCAAAATGTCGCCTGGAGATTCCAAAATCAATATCATGTAATGAGACATTGACCTTTCTGACAATAGGTCACCCCATCCAACCAGTCTATTGCGGAGGTTGAGTCAGTATCTGTACGTCATAAATGCTTGTTCTCATCCAACCATCTAAGGTCATATCAAAATGTTTTATTAAAGTGTGCTGAAGTGAAGCTTGGTGTGCTCCTTATCTAAACAAGAAACAAAACGCAAAACACTTCAGATAAGGCGCCTGTCAACATAGCTCCACCGCCATCATCCAAGACTCGCGTTGCACTACAGCTATTACCGCTACACAGCTTTACAACATCGACCACGATGGCTGAGGTCAAATTATGGAAGACCAGTGATTAAAGAAAAAAAGAAAACTCCACCAGGGCATCAGAATTGTCCAAACCATTATTTGAAGACGTAATAAAAGCAAAGAACGCATGAACGAGAAGTCAAAAACAAGAAAACAACCTGTAAGCAACAACGGATGGAATTATAAGTATACTTATGGCCAGTGAGAACAAACAAAGTGAATTGTAGCAGAGTGCTGTCTGGGGATATAACTCAATATACATCACAGCGATCTCAGCTTTACAGCATTGACAACGGCGGCTTTGGTCAAATTATCGAAGAACAGTGAAAAAAAAATTCAGTCTCCACCACAACATCAGAATTGTCCGTGACATCATTGAAGACGTAGCAAAAACAAGGAACGAGAGGTTATGATCTTGACCTAGTAAACAAACTGCAGCCAACAACAGATGGAATAATAGTGTACTTTGGGGCCAGTGAGAAACAAATAAAATGAGTTGTATTACGGTGCTGTCTAGGGATATCACACCTCACCATACACTACAGCTATCATAGCTTTATGACCATCGGCCACGGTGGCTAGGCTTAAAATATTGAGTAACAGCATCCAAAAACAACCAAAATAAATATTCGGAGTTCCAGTCGTAGCATCAACCATCATTTGACGACTTGACAAAAGTTAACAAACAAATGAATGAGTGGCTGTAATCTTACGAAGTAAACAATCTGTACCCAAAAGAGGATGAATTAATAAAGAGCCAGTGAGAAGCAAACAAACTGAGCGGTAGTATGTTACTATCTGGGGATATTACAATTCAGCATATACTACGGCCATTACAGCTTTAAAACCATCGGCCAAGGTGAGTAGGTTCAAATTAATGAATAACAGATCCAAAAACAGAACCCAGATAAAATAAAACTTCAGAGTCCAAATCGTAGCAAGGTAACTGTGCATGCCGCCATTTGAAGACGCGATAACAGTTAAGAACAAAATAATGGAATGAGTGACTGTGACCTTACAAATCAAACAAGCTGCAGGATGGAATAATGGATGGAATAATACTATTCTTGAGTAACCGAGAAACAAACGTTGCTTTCAATGGTGTGAAAGCTCTGCATTACTCAAAAACTGATCATGGTGAATTAATTTTCAAGAAAGTTTCTCATCAGAATATGATGCATGTCTCATCAAATTTTTATCACGAAGACCTCATGAAATCCAATTTTGTCCATGAATTTTCCTACGTTCACCTGATGAAACAGTTATTGCATGCGTCCTGTGCTGCATAGAAATTTCCCAGGGTCAGGCTTTACTAAAACACTTCATAAGACAACCTTGAAACTTACAAGGGACATTTTACAAATGGACTGAACAAAAAACAAAGAAGACCAAAATGCTCATTCACATAATCCAAGCGAAACTACATGAATTGAAATTGAATATTTCCGATCATCACGATATATTAAAGTGTACAGAACTTCTTCAGTTTATTGAATCAGCATTTTTGGTGTAATATATTCGAACTTTTAACAAGTTCAGTAAATTTGTGAATACTATTGTATTAGAGCTATTGACCAGCAAATACTATTTTTGGGGTGAAAACAAAAGGCAGTGTTCATAATGCTCCTATTTCTTATTTAAGCTTTAATTTCTTAGTGCACACAAAATTGTTCTGGGTTTTCATGAATTTACAGAGCTCCTAGCCTTGTCATAATAATCTGCGAAAGACAATTGTCAAACTTAAAACTTAAAACACAGCGAAAGCTATATATATGCAAATAGTCAGTACATATTTTTTTTTAATTGTGGAAAAAGAAAACAGTACTGCTCAGACCAATCTTCCACGAAAGAAGCAACTAGATCTAGATCCGAACAGTGTCTGCTTCTTACGAATAACGACTCATTATATCTCTTACTTTGTTAATCTCGCATACATCTAGTCTTTGTTTCCTGGCCCTGTTGTCTGTTGAGAGAAAAAAAAAAAGACTTGCTATACCTGAACTTCCATAATATTGTAGTGCAAATCTAATCCTGTGATGTGAACTTCATTGACGGAAACTCAGTCCGGTTGACCTTCACGGAACAGAAGGCTTTGCATGAGATCTTTCAAACATAATATTCACATGTAACTGGAAGTGTAGAGTTCAAACTTACTGTTTCTTGATGAAGAAGGCAGACTAGAACGATGATAAATAGTAATCAGAAACAGTTATGATGAGAGATTAGTTCAACATCAGTCCACAGAAGGACAGTACAATGTCCTCACTAAGTCATGAACACCATTGCCCTGCAGAACGAAATCGTTCACTGGAAATGCACGGCTTGAAAGCACTGCTACTGAAATCGCACGAATGGACTGAAGGGCCTTATCAAACGAAGCAAGGGCAGTAATCATGAAAATACAAAACCGTCGGCTCCGTTTCGTTTCCCTCCTCTCTTGAACTCGGCAAAACCCGGTCAGGTGAATCGCGCTCGGCGGTGTTCGGTGTCTGAGTGTGTGTCGGGGGCTGGAGGGAAACTGTGACGTCACAAAGTAGTCAAACGGCGCAACGGGGGTTTCACCTGAATAGTCAGATCGATGATGTTTGATCTTGATCTATGTCAAGGCCGCTAAAAACCCAGACCAAATGATTGATTTTGCATGTGTCGATACGCACGCACCGGAGGATGATATAATCAGACACGTGGCGCGCACGAGCCCGAAAAGAAGAAGAGGTCGAAACAAAAAAAGGTGGGGCCCATATCACAGGGGTGAGTCATTCACCACAAACCTCCCTGGTTAATTCAGCCTGTGTCCAAGACTGTGAAAGCTGATGCTTGCAGTTTTCTTGCATGGTACGTTGGTTAGTATATTTATAATATGCACAACTCCAGTTTGTTGTTTGTTTTCTTTTCTTTTGTTTGTTGTTGTTATTGTTGTTGCTGTTATTGTTTACATAATAAATATTCGCTTAGTTAATTTTTTACGACAGTGTATCCATTCCGTTGCATCATGGAACATTGCCATGTAAATGGCCCATGCGAAGAAGCTCTGCTGTTATCCTGTCAAATGAAGTTTTCTGACTGTACAAACACAGTATGGTCACATTTAGTGCCCTTTGTATGCATTGTAAGCATAGGTATGTTTTGTTGTTTTTTATGCTCACTGTCGTATTAGTAACCAGTGCATCGTGTAAAGGAAGACGCGTAGTATGTATGTGTGAGTAAAATAATGAATTTCTTGATTGCAAGGCATCAGATCAAATTGTGGCTAAAAACAAAATTAGTAATTTGAGCGCATATATATATCGTGAATGACTACATTACGTCTATACCAAGCATTACTTAAAGCCACTCATATGAAATAACAATTGCTTTTTTTTTGGTCGTTTTCATAAATAAAATGTTAAGATTTCACGTGAACAGTCGCTTCATTCTTTGCTAGACATAGAATCTGCTATACACCCAGTCTAAAACACTTATTATTGTGGGCGGAAAGCTTAAGATTCTTCAAGTCCATCAACTCACAAAACTAAAATAAATGACAGCAAAAAAAAAAAATGTAATATGATGCACAAAATCAACGGTTAAATATAGAGGTGGTGCAAAAAAAATTCATAAACTTCAATTTCTTATAATCATCAGATTGAGATTTCAGAAATTCAGCTTTTCTTATCCTAATGATAGTCGCGTGTCGGTTGGCCTGAGAAAAGGTGTGGAAACATGTTATTTACCTGGAATATACTGAGACATTTTATTGGGTTGAATTAAATTCTTTTGAATGTTCAGTTTAATAATTTTGCTTCCAGAAGAAAACCTTTGTTCTTCACAGTGATGATCTATATCAAATGAGTTCTTATTGTTTATCCAGTATTAGCTATTGTGCTTTGCTACGACATTAAAATGTAAAATACATCATCTTCGTAGCGTGTATTCTGCGTGAGGAATCTTTGCTTGCGTGACGGTAGAAGGGAATATTCGTTTATTAAATTTCAAGGCCATCACAGGACGAGGATTGAGGATCTGTTGAATATTTCATGCATACACGCCATTGATGTGTCACTTCGCTTTGATTGCGCGTGCCGTTGGAGGAAATATTGGTGTTTCAATTTTGAATGGTTTGCAGACACAACATTATTATTATTATTATTATTATTATTATTATTGCTGCTGCTGCTGCTGCTGTTGTTGTTGTTGTTGTTGTTGTTGTTGTTGTTGTTGTTGTCATAATAATTATTATTATTGTTGTTATTGTCACTATCATGATAATCATTATTGCTGTTGCTGTTGGAAATGTTACAGTGACATGTTGTTGGGGGTTGTGTTGTTTTTTTAAGCAAACGTTTAGATACTTTGAACGAAAGGGAAAAACATAGCAAAATAGGAACAGGCAGAGAGTAAAAACTGCTACAGTTTTGGAAATAGTGCTTAAAATCAACATTCCTTTATTCGTTTTTCGCTGACGTTTCATTCAGTCACGTTTTGTTCATTTTCCTGTATGTCTTTGTTGCCAAACGAAAAGACCTTTACTGTGCTTTATATATGCATCTCTTTGCAAATGGAGTTTGTTAGATTTGGATTTGCCTAGTTTCCGTCGTTGAAACGGTGTGGATTCAAAACAGTAAATAGTCGTATCGGTAATGGAGAGGGGGAGGGGAGGAGAGAAGGAATGTTAATAGAAGAGACACTTCTGTGAAAGGACAAAGAATACGAAAGGGAGGATACATTATATAAATTGAAATTTTATAGTGGAATCATTAAAACAGAATTTATGGTGCAATTTGCACAATATCATAATACTCACCTAGGCGTAAATTATATCCAATATCCGTACTGCAGTGCAAGAAGTATGCAGGAAAATGTTTCAGTCAGCAACCTCAGCAATCAAGCTATAGCTTGTGTAGCAGTGTGCGAGTGTCTACCTCTATGCTTCTCGGAAAGTTTTGTGAATAATCTAGGCAAAGACTGAACCACTACACTTTGTCGTTTTTTACAATTTACACTTCCTATGATTGAAACACTGTTCTTTGCTTCTATGCTTCTAGGCTTACAGCTTAGTTATGTGACCACTCTTTCCTTCCTTACTTCGCTACTATCTATCCTTTGTTTCTATATAGACATGTAGGTATATCAGGCAATATACAAACCTCTATCGTGTTGTATCTCTAGAGAGACTAGGTGCAAATTAGACAGTGGTACAGAGAGTACGCTAGGTTCAGGCAGAGATCTAACTGCAATTATCCAGTGCTGTCAGCAGCTTGGGCTGTGTCCGGACTTTCCAGTACAGGAACTCATGTCCTCCACAGATGATTCAGACCAGACCTTCTTGGACTCAACCAGCGGTGTTCACTTTTATCTTCTACGTTCTTTAAGGATAATCTGGTCCGTATGCCCTGAGACAAAGATCCACTAAATGCAGCAGTGGTACAATGAGCACGGTAAACCCAGTCAGAGGTCAGATCACAATTCTGTGCATCAAGAGAAACCTGGGAATAACTATGGCAGTGGACCAAGTGATCGAATTACAACTATCCTGTTGTGTGAGCAAATTTAGACAATGATCGAACCTTGCAGTATACCAAGCCCTGTCCTCCACTGGTGATCCAGACTGGAGTCTCGGCTCATCCAGCGGTGTGCACTTTGTCTTCAAAGTTCAAGAATAATCTGGTCTGTGATGCCCAGGACAAAGTTACACAAAATGCAGCAGGGCCACAAATGCTTCAAAACCTATTGTTTTGTTTTTTTTCAAGGCCGTCCCCCTAAGTTATCAACAGAAGCTGCTATACCACTCTTACATAATAGACAGATTTTGGCATTGGGAATAAACCATACCGAGAACTGTCAGATTGCACTGAAGACCCAGAGGACAAAGCCTACACTTCTTCGAACGCGTCTTCACGTCGTTATCTGCATCCGTGCACAATCAAAAACTGGGACGGAATGATTATTATAATATTATATAGTGATCGCACTCATCAATGATGAGCAGTAGTCATGTTCACAGCATTGAGAAATACATAGAGTAAACATCAGATTTGATGAAAACTGTTCTCATAAAGTGATGGACAGATGTATGCACCATTATATTAGGACGGCATATGAGTTGCACACATATTCAACATAATTTATTATCAGATCTGTTTCAAGTGATAAAAGGCAAGTTCAAATAAGCTTAGCCCAGAGCTAGTCAAATCTTTTTTTTTTCTAAAACTGCGCAGGACTAATTTGTCACCACAATCATTTTATTGTAAGGGCACTATCAGTCAACGGTGTAAAGGGCCCACACACATCGAACGTGAGCTTACCAGGTGTCCTACATCTAAATTAGAGTTAATTGAACTAGTTCTTTTGCAGTGGCTGTAGCTTGACTCTTCCAATGTTATTCCAAAGCTCGCCACCAGAAAGCAGTCTGAATCTGAAGCAGCTGCAAGCATCAAACGTGAGCCAATTTGGGCGGCATCTGTGACAACTATACGTAATATCACTCGAGTTTCACCAAACCATTTGTAATTTATTGGTCTTTATGAAGTAAGCACATATCATAATATAACACGTCTCCTTTTCCTGGCGTGTCTGTCTGCACTTTTAAATTTAGGACAGCGAAGTAGGTCTCACAAAGACATCAAACGTGAGCAATTGCTGTAATGACACCTCTGAAGAATTATTCATATTAACTGTCTGGTTTTGTTAGAAGAAGTCCTGAGTAATAAAACTAGTCTACAATACAGAAGGGCATAACAGAATATTATATCCTCAAGCTCTGCGCTGTGTCAATGCACTCTTAACACTGGGACGGACGTGCATATATAGACCACGCGCATCGACGTGAGCATTAACCGTGTCGGCACACATCAAAGGACTGATTCAATCAGGTGTGAGCCCTGAGCTGAGGTAATGCCCTTTGTTGTCTCCGGCTCCGTCGGCCACGTGACAGCAGGGAATGATGCTTATACTGAATTAATCATGCAAGAGGGTGGGGTGCGTGGCTCCCCCCAGCGGCCTCATACTACGGGACACACCCTCAAGCTATGCGAATTTTGCACTTACCCCTTTTATGTTCAATAGTGCAGTAGCATTATGGCAGCATTTGGGTTAAGTTTCAAAGACAGCCGCAGAATATTTCTGTTTCGCTTGCTGTTGTCTATTTTATATCTTATAATGTCTAATTTGTATTATTGTCGCCACACCCGTTGTGTTGCTTCGATTCCTGCAGTAAATATACGATCACACACTTCTACGAAGACTGTTGGATGTTATACAGAACCTCTCACTCTTTCCCCCTTCATGGGCGGCACCTCCTCCGAAACCAGGGCGTCGCTATTCTACCAGACAGAGTTTTCCTATAAATGAGGAGCAAAACAAAAAAAAACCAAATCAGATTACTGATACGAAACGTTAGCATATTTGTAGCTGTTGCTGGTGTTTATTGTTGATGTTAATGTAATGGCAGTTCATGTTGCGTATACACAAACGTTACTGATTGATCCAAAAGACCATTCTTGTTCTAGACATGATGCAGAAAAATCGTCATTTGACCGATTACTTTTTGTAAGAAAGAAGTGGGGG
>JAWQUT010000082.1:1370828-1382190 GCA_033807755.1 Ellobium chinense | reverse complement strand
ACACACACACACACACACACACACACACACACACACACACACTCCCTCTCTCTCTCTCTCTCTCCTTCACTCCCTCTCTCTCTCTCTCCTTCACTCCCTCCCTCCATCAGCGGACTGGCCCTGCCCGCACAAATGCTCCATGTAATGTTCAGCTTTCCAAATAAAACCAAGAGGATAAATATAACTGTGCAGCATACATAAACAAAACGCCTCTCGTACGCGCAATGAGTGAAGATAGCACGGCGAAACAAGATAATCCCCCAGTATATCACAGAATTTTTAAAAAATGTACAGAGTATCTCATTTAGCCATTTCCCGGATGTGATGAAACACTATCATCGACCTCAAATCTATACCCTCTCAAAACGCAGCGACAAGCCGTGGTCTCCAAGACCGGTCACCATTTCCCGTCAGAGGAAAAAAATTGTGTGGTGCACATAGAAACATAGGGGTATGTGTTGGTGACGTCACTTATAAAGTATTCCCACGTGACGGGCAGATATGTAGGATATAATGATCTTTTGATACTTTTGCACTCACTAGCTCTGTTTAAGCCTTGCCATGCGTTTCCAACCTGCACAGCGCGTAAACAGAAATGGGTGGGAGGAAAGCAATATGGTTTTCCGCGTTTACTTTTCTAAACAACGTTCCAAAACATAGACTGGAGGAAGGTTCACCTCACAGAATTCCAGCTGACCAAAAAAATTTTGCCAAGATTTATATTCAAGCCTGGAGCTGATGGCTACAAGAGCTAGTGGTTATTCTGTGCCCGCAGCAGCGCACCACCAGTGAATAAAAATCTGAGATGTGGACAACGAATGTATTTGTCTAATCTGCACTGTACAGAAAGAGAATTATCTGCGGATGAAATCTGATATCTGAAGTTGTTTTACCGTGGAACCCAAAATGTCCACGGAATTCCTCTCAAAGCTGTGGAATATCCTGTCGAGTCTCAGAGTACTCGGTGCCCCATGAAAATGCCTTTACAAAGCGGAATACCTCAGAGTCCAATACATTGATTTGGAGCCCATAAATTTTGTGGTGGGTGCCTCTGAAGGTTGTTCTATACTGTGGGACAAAAATGGAAAAACTTTTTCCCGCTGTTCATGCTGCTTTCTACAGTTATGAAACTAAACATGGGTGGAAACATAGAAATTAGCCTTTAACCAACTCCGACTCTGATATTTGCACCAATTCTGGTTCTTACCGTAATAAGTTCTGATCTGAGACACCTGGTCGATCTCTAGAATACAATTACGGGCGTATCCCTATCCTAGTCTCTAGTTTTCCGCATTATGAGAACAGTTCCTTGATGAAGCCAAGATTGTTGACACTAACACAATACATAGTTAAACCCGGAATGTAGGATTATGTAACAGCCAGTGTGAATCTCTCAAATCGTCTTATTCAGATTCCTTGGCGCATTCTGTTTTCAGTTTAATTCCATCGCAAAAGTTGGGTTCTTAGTAGGTAGGTGCGGAGGTAAGAGATGTGCCAGCCAATAGAAATTAATGTTTTGAATACATCAGCCAGTCGTATTTCTCGAGACTTTCAGCTGAAGTTTGATTCCATCCTAATCTCCGACTTATTCATGCATTGACCTTCTAAGTGTATTAAAGTGTATTCACACTGTAATCATATAATAAGACGTCATGCTCATTTCACATAATGCCAAAATCACTTTTTGAGGATATGAGAAATCTAGCACTCTGAACTCGTTGCCCAAGGTAGATGTGGGTAAGCTTTGAAAATTGGGAACACAACATCAAAACAAAAAACTTTACATTTTTCATGTTAATAGTTAAAAAGATGAATAGAAGATCAGAGTAGTGAAAACAATTCAAAGCATTCTNCCATGATCTAGGGGAATGTTGAATGCGGATTGCGAAGAGGTTTTTTTTAGCTGAGGCAAAGAGGAATAATAACGTTAGCCAGAAGGTCTCCTGTATATTTCCTAATGTACACAGACTTCTCCATTCGGGTCACTGTCCGAATGACAAAATCAAAACAGGTCCAAACAAAGAAGGGCATGTCGCCCTGACATCTTGCAGCTTATAACATGGGCTGTAGACTACTTTCCAGAAATAAATATATACAGTATACTCGGGAAGACCGGATAGATTCTGGCAGCTGGATTTCACTCACGTTCCAGCGTTCAAGATATACCGATTTAGTATGAAATTGTCATGCAATTCTTACAAATAATTTTAAAATTAAGAACTTTGGAGTAGACGTAAAAGATTTGTTTTCACAAATACATAAAAGAGATTTAAAAATGCAAATTTTCGACTTCATAAGTTCTTCTCCAGGCATAAAATGGTTCATACAACGTGTTTAACCTCCTTAAAATGAACTCAGGTAACATTTATAGTATGAAAGCAAAGAGAGACAAAAAGAACGCAGTAAACGAACTAACACCTCTCCCTTTTTTTTTACCTGGAGGAAATGGCGGCTTTTAGATCGTGTTGCTCAAATTTATCACACAAAGACACTCGGCACAAAGAATGTCCATGTGATATTTGAATGTGAAAGACTCGAACAAGAAAACACCCCCACAAAGACACACATGTGATAATCTCTCCATATATGACAAAGAGAAGACTAAAACCACAACTTTTCCAGCATAGGCGGCGATCCCAAGGGAACGAAGTCTCACAGCTTTCTCCTTTCTCTATTTCAATGCGCCTTGTGATTGTTGTGAATACGTTTTGGTCCTAGCTGGGCTGGACGCTTCTTAATTACCGTAGCGTTATACATCATGTAAGATTGAAACCCATTTTTCTTTTGATTTGTTAGAGCAAACATGAGATAGGAATGTTTCGATTATTGAATCTGTGGAATTTAAGTTTTCTGAGATAAATCACCTTCGCAGATTCTCGCCTTGTCAGTCTGGATTTAAGTTTAGGCGTGGATATATCAATCTCTTCATATCTCCACGTCCCCCACCCTCCCTCAACCCTCCTCTACTACCACACATAAACATAATATAAGATAAACCATATTTTTCTCTTCAGCTCTGATTTTGACTTGCCATCGCCTTTCTTGATATTCACACCCGAGAGGGAGTCTTCATTATATTTGGGTGAGTCCAAAGTTGCCACCTAGCATAAATAGACTCCTAACGACTTGGGCGAGAATACGTGGGGGGAAGGATGGGAGTGGGGGGCGTGAGTGGAGTCCTTTGATCTGCCTCCACCAGGTAACAACACCTTATCCCTGACTCTAAATTTTAATTTTAATCTTGGTCTCTCAACCAATTTTACCTCGCTGCCCAGACACGGTTGACACCTCTGCCACTCGTCCACCAGGTCCCAGCAGGGCACAGTTTGTCCTCAACATGCCTCAGAAGGAGTGGTCAGGAATGACAATTATCTTCGTTCCAGCGTGACCTCATTATGACCCCACTACACCCTTCCCACCTCCCCACACCCATCCTCTACTCCCAAACACACACGCACCCTTTTAAGGTCAAGCCCGTCCCAACCTGACCATCCCAGTGAGTACTTCTTTAGAATGCCGGTTAAGATTGCACCTGCTCATCTTATTACATTACTCACACTCATTACACTTCAGGGCCAGAGAAAAGACCGTAGTTGCTTCTTTGGGCCCCAGTCCTCAGAATACCTAATATTTCTTTTCTCATCTCATTATCGCCCTCAAAAAAAAACAACAACAGAGACCTATGTTTCCAATTAACTTTTTGGGGGCCTTAATTGGGCTGTGGAGTTCAACATTTAATTTTCTTACTTGTTACCTCGTTGTTGGTGAAGAGGTGGGGGGTTGCTTCTCTTCTTCTTTTCCAATGCAGAATAGGCGCACGACAGTTTACGGCCCTGCAAAAATATGGGAGAGTTTCTCGGCAGGACTCCTTCTCTTTTTCTCTCTCTTTCCCACTCTTTCTTTCACTTTCCCACCCTTTTCCTATTTTTACACATGCATGCTTGTGTATGTACAAAAGAGTCATGCAGTTTTCTCATGGTACCAGTCCGTAACTGTTTTTATCTTTTTCTCGGCTCTTCTTTCATCTTTTTAACATACTGAATAATTCCAGAACAGTGTGCCTGATTCCATACACATATAGTATTAGGATTTATCCTGCGTTGAGTAAATTGTTTTTTTGCTTCACATTCTCACGCGGTCTAACAACTAAAACAACACCACTCGCACACCAAATCATGTAAACACACATTCATTTCGGACATTTTCCCCAAGTATCTTATTTCTCTAAATGCTAAATAATAATCGTCAAACAATCGGCCGGAAAGTTATCCTAAGAAATCCGTCCAACCAAAACAGAAATAAAAATCCACTCCTTGCCCTTGTACTCAGATGTTGGTGGGGGAGGTTGGGGNGGGGGGTCAACGGTCAGGCCTTTCCCTTCCCTGGACGGCTTTTTGTGCTATTCTTCTTCTGTTCATTCTAGACTAGATCTCATCCTCAGCTTCTAACAGATTTACATGTAAGGGACACAAAAACGAATGTCCTAAAATGGTTTTATATACCCTTTAAACCTATTTGTATGGAACAACACATTTTGTTGACCAAATCAGGACGAACCTTGGTATAACAGGGATACATATTGTTTGAAGTTAACCTTGTATTAGTATCATGGTCATCTTTCTAAGACAACTATCCTGTATCTTAGGATGCATGCTGGGATCTTTGACATAAATTATGCTGTCTATGATGATGGCCATCTTTTGTTTTCATGGATTCAGTCTCTCGCTATGACCGTCATAAGTGTCCTGAAGAAAAACAAAAAATGCTTTTTGTGCAGCAAGGACCCCCAAGCCACAGTTTGAAAATCCCTGTAGTGGTAATGCGACTCTGTGCACTAAAATTCACCTACGTAGCTTATGATTGCACCACGGGTCGTACACACCTTTTGCACTGCATGATCCTGACACTCCAGATTTGCACGTTTAATTTTTGATGGGGTTATGATGATGGGAATACCAGGGACCTAATCCGTCAAGATCAGTAACACCCAAATAACAAACGTTTAGAAATGTCGGTCAAACAAAATGTACGTTGCTCCAACGATCCTCCCCCCCCCNCCCCCCCCCCCCCCCTCTTTTTTTTTGCGGTGTATAAATAGTTCGATGCGTAATTTACCTAATTATGAAAGAGAAAATGGGTGGAAAAAACATCTGTATAACCCCCATTTATGATTAAGCGTCAGAAAGCAGCGAGGATATACGTACTGGCGAATTATCACCGAATGCATCAAACCACGCACTCACGCACTTGAGAAAATCTCATCATTACCAAATTGTTTGGTTGAGGTAGGGTTTTATGACACGTCAGCACGACAACGGCTATATATATATCGCGCCCATTATCAAAACAGGGCAGTACTCCTCCGATACTGATAAAGTCAACAATCGATCAAGACCGTCGTATCCTTTACATGACAGCAGGTAATCACTGATAATAACTGCATCACTGCATAAAATACCACGAAAACAAAAACATACATAAAATCCAGAATAAAAGTTCACTATTTTCTCTCATTTTTTTTTCATGCAGCACATACATGCAGTAGGCATACACCATTGACACTCCATTTAATTTTGAGATTTGCTTGTTCTAAACTAGTGTGGTGAGTGGGAAAGTTTAATCACTAAAATTTTAATAAGAACTGTCAAAGCGATTATGTAGCGAATATTTATCGAGTAAGTATCGCACTATTTTGACAGCACACAGACTTAATTACTTTTATCTGAGCTGCGTAAGTTATGATCGTTCCACGGCTTCTCCATACCAACTACTGAAAGTGTGACGACAGCAACCCAGCAGTCATGAATCAGCACATTGCAGCAACCTCACTGATATCCTCCATCCTGCACCACCATCTGCTTCATCATCCACATCCTTATCATCATCACTTTCAATGCTAAAGTATTTAAAAACACTCACTCACTTACGGCGAAATAAAGCTGCACATTATCGTGTAAAGTAGATATTGATAAAGGTGCTTAAGTAAGACATGAGAAGTGTTCGATAAACACACATTTCCTCTGTTGACGTTCTGTACCTAATAAAAAAAACAAAAAACTGCATTTCAAAGCCCTGAAATTTGCTGAAAGAACTGTTAAATTTGCATGTAAAAGGTTATAAAATTTGCGCCATTATCAGCAAAAATGTTGCAAAAGTAGCTTCGTAATTTCGTTGTATTTATCACCACGTCGCATTGTTTACTACGGTACCGTCGCAAAGATGTTCTGTTCCCGTGACGCAGTACTGCGACCGTGGCAGTGGCAGTGTTCGGCCAAAATCGGCAAAATTTGCACCAGATTTGCAGAAAATGTCTAAATCTGCACAGATTTCCAAAAATGCTGTAAGGCCTGATTTGCAATCTCGATTTTCTGGGAGGGGGAGGGCAGGAGGGAGAACGGAGGAGGGGGAAGGAAGAATTTAATGTAATATTCCAAATAAACGAAGTTTGGAGGAAATACTGGACCGTGTTCTGCCTTTTCACTGGCATGAAGAGACCTAATTCCTCATATGTTTATTTTTTTTATTTGAGGTCGCACACGAATAGGGGTACCTAAAATTTTGAATCAGTTGACACTAAAATTTGCATCTGACCTCATCTGTGCAATATGAAGTTATACGTCGACTCGAGGATTTGTCACCTTTACTTTTATACTATTCATTTTCAACTGTTGAGAACTTGCACATTAACAATTGACTATTTTACATATTTCACATTACATTAACCCTTCATATTGAGGTTACATTCAGCACCAATACAATGTAACAAAATGGTAACAAAGGTCGCATCTTTAATGCTCAAGCTCTATAATTTCAGGTCGCTATTGTCGTCACCATGTTGGAAGTGGAAGACTTGAATAATATGACATCCTCCAAAGAACTGATCACCTCATTTTCACAGTACCACCACTGTTCTTTAAAAGGACGTTGACGTTTTTTGCTTTCCTTGTTGTCGGGTGCCTTGATGCTGCAGAGGTAGACAACACTGCTGCTATGGGATAGCCTATAAGTCCCGAATACACACTCACCTCCCAAATTCACGCTGTTTTTATTTTCACCCCTATCCGCTCTACAGTGACCTCAGCTTTCTAGCTTTCGTCTGCTCATGTTTAAAATCTTTCTAACGCCCATAATCTTTACAGTGAGCACTGGACATCTATAACAGTGAAACGAACCTTCACACACTTCTACAATACACACAGGACATCTCACAGATGCGATGATAAATATGAGTCAAAATTACATACAGACTTGCAGTAATTGTACATTAATATGAAAACAAAGATACTGTACCTGAAACAAATCTGTCTGACAAGATTTGGCAACAACCCCGTGTAATCTAGTTCTAGAGATGCTGATGTTATTATTATACTTTAATGTGTCCACGAAAGAACAGCCATATATCGTTTGCCTCCCCTCCCCCAAAGCCCCCACTCTTTCCCTCTCCCCCCTCCTCTCCTCCTCCATCCCAAATAATTTCGACATTTAAAGAGAAATTGGAATGAAATCAAAAACACATTAACAGACAGATGTAATCAACAATAACTGTTACACATTTCAATGATGTACCTGCTATACAGTAAAACAATTTAAAACACTTCTCAAAAATTGAAGTGCTGGGCCCAGTGTCTTAAGACAAACATGCATGACATTGTTATACATGTAATTTTAATTTTTCAGCCAAGGCATACCCATAGCACATAATATTTATTTGAAATTTGCATCTTTAAGAGAGAATATCCGTCTGGTGATTTATGCCATATTTCAACAGCATAAGATTTGAATTATCATAGTAAAGTTATTAAACTTTGAAATCAAATCAGCATTTAAGGAGTCACATGATATCTTCACTCACGATAGTAATAACGACCCTCATTGCCCGCAACAGTGCATGGACGGCTTGGGTGTTGTATGTGTCTGGATGGGGAGGGGGGGAGATGATAAAATGATAAGGGTTCCTGAATCTCTAGCTCAGTGACAGTGGACAGTATTAAAATGGTGGCAAGAATAGGACCTCGGTAAAACTGACACATTCCAACATTCTTGGATAAGTCTTACTGGTGAGGAAGTAATGACCATGTCTTCGTCATTCTTTAGATCAGACTATGTGATGATA
The DNA here is from genome assembly GCA_033807755.1 of Ellobium chinense. Taxonomy (NCBI): domain Eukaryota; kingdom Metazoa; phylum Mollusca; class Gastropoda; order Ellobiida; family Ellobiidae; genus Ellobium; species Ellobium chinense. Next base: position 1,374,077 of record JAWQUT010000082.1, on the reverse strand, counting down.
TAGGGTTTTATGTTGGGCTATGACCATGGACACGCACGGTAGCGTAAATTTCCCGTTTATCCACGAAGTTCTACTGTACGGTCCAAGATCCTGGGTTTATAAGGCTACGCATTCGCTCATTTCTTGAGGATGATCAATGTCTATGGTCTGAAGAGAGTAGCTAGACAACAAAAGGAAGCCCTTGAGGCAGAGTGTATGCCTTCATTTACACTTCATAGGTCAGGCACCAGATATCTATTCCTTGAATGTTTCATTGAGTATTTATAAAATGCACCGCTGGTTGTATGTTTGGGGAGCTCTGGTATTTTGGCTGAAGTATTGTACATGCCATGGGTGCTACGCCATTGTTGTGTCTTACCCACCAATATTCAGGAACTCTCCCAAGTTAGGGATAGGGTAAGGGGAGAAAAAGTATTCTTGAATCAGTCCCTAGAAATTATAATATTTAGGAACTCTCACGTATGCTTTCACTTTCCTAATCCGGCCCTTAACGCTAAGTCCAGCCCTAGGTGGGATAGTCCCCTAACACTGTCTCATAGTCCTTAGACAATGCCTCTTGCTCCTGATCGTGACCATTTTGTGCTGCACCCTCAATCACATGTACATTGGATGGGGTATTGATTTGGGAAGGGCAGGGAGGAGGTAGAAGCGGGTCACTGTAGTGCAGAATGTACTCAGACATGATTCCTGTTAAGCTCGTTCATCTCTCATCTGAGCCTGTATCATGATTGGTACAGTAGGCTTCAGCAAACTGGTCAAATCAATGACGTCCACCTCATGAGGCATGGACTTGGTGAAAGTCACCCGTCTAAGCACGTGAGCAAGTGACAGCTTCATCTCCAACATGGCAAGACGCATGCCCAGACACAAACGTGGGCCGTATCCGAAGGACAAGAAAGTCAGCGAGTTCATATCCTCGGTGAAGCTTCCATATTCGGAACTTCCTGAGAATCTCTCAGGATCAAATGTGTTGGGGTTGGAAAAATACTCAGGGTCCCTTCCAATATTGTACACTGGAATCATTATTCCAGCACCGGCAGGGACTTTGAAATCTTTCAGAGTGATGTCTTTGGCCGCCAAGCGCGTGATCTGCGACAGGGGTGGATACATCCGAAGGGTTTCCTTGATCACAGCGTCCATGTACTTAAGGCTTTGGCAGTGTTCGTAAGTTGGCTTATCGGCACCCACCACACGATCGATTTCCGAGATGAGTTTCTGTTGCACGTCTTGATTTCGGGCCAGCTCATAAGAGAGGAACTGCAAGGCTGTGGACAGCGTCTCGTAGCCTGCGATGAAGAAGATCAGTCCCTGTGCCACAATCTCCTCCCGAGTTAATTTTTTAGCTCCCCCGGCAGCAATTTCGAATGAATCCGCTTCTGCATTCATCATAAGCTGTAAAAAATCAAGGTTACTGTTGTCCTTGGGGTCATTCTTTCGGTCCTGTATCATCTGACTGATAGTCTTGTCGAAAAATAGCATATCGTCCTGCTTGAAAAACCCAATGTTAAAGAGTCTGAAAATAGGATAACTAATTTCCGGAAACAATCCGGCCGCCATGCAAAAAAGCTCAAAGTATTTCCCGTAAGTAAACAAACTGCTCCCGTGCTTGACCAGCGGCTCGTCCATGTTTTTCTGGGAGTCCACCTGCACGCCAAATGCTGTAGACGTGATGACGTCCATATTGAAAGCCCCAAAGACTCTCTTTACATCTACCAGCTGTCCGTTCACGGCGCTGTGGACGAAATTGTCAGCCAGGCGTGCGGAACATGTGTTGATGTGCTGTGTAAGCATCTTCAGCTTCCCACTGCTGAAAGTTGGTGTGATGATGCTCCTGATTCTCTTCCAGGTATTCCCACCAGCCATGAAGACTCCAGTCCTGACTTCACGGTTTAGGAGAATGCCATCACCAAAGAAAAACCTGGGGATGTAGTGTCATAATGGTTACACACGCGCATTCTGAAATCGCCTAGGTTGGAGTTCCTGCTAAGGGAGATACACTTTTCAAGTCATTTTCTTCTCCCTCCTAGGCTCCTAGTGACCTTAGTGTGGCCTATCATAATGAATTTGTCACTTCTCTGGTCAGTTTAGGCTAAATTAAAGCAGCACTATTTCGGGTCAGGAGTTGGAAAGAAATAGGATCTGCCACTGAGCTAACCTTTGCACACTGGAAATAGACTGAAGCCCTACCCGGATTTTCGTGGCTGTGCTGTGGGTCAAACGAAGACACAGCAAAACGCTTTACTTGTCATGGGCTATTAAAAGTAATTTATTGCTATTTTTGGTTTTCAGATGCGTGTCTCCAGTATCAGTCAGCGGACGTGACTAGTCAAAATTAGGACTTGAGTGACAGCAATCAACAATACATAGTCATATATAACATAGTCATAACAAAAAGATATACGCGTTTGTAATCTAGTCTAGATTAGATAAACAGACCCTCGTGATATCTGGGTTTTTCACTTTTAGGCTGATTCTAATTAGTCATTGTGTATTTTTTTCGCACCCCTTCACTCTGATGCACTGATTTTATTTTCAAAAAAGGTGTAGTTTAACAACATCGTTAATGGGACCAGTTTGCTGGTGACGTCAGTGTGTGGTAAAATATCAAGGTATAAAACTGGCCCCTATATGTTGTGATGTGGTGTTCAAAATTACTCGGATGGTTTGTAATGGTTCATGGCAATGTGAACACTTGTTGCGTGCTGTATATCAAAGCACTGTATCACATCGCTTCGTCAACATGTTGTCCTTGTTGAACCTTGATCAGTTACTTCACTGTGTACGCTAATTCTATTCTTCTGTTCTGTAACCCTTTTTGTCTGCGGTACAATGCTTGATGCAGATAAGACGTTTTTCATCCAACCTTAATTTTACTCATCTGAAAGTTCGCAAAGTTATTCGACAGAAACTCTAAACTGAGAGTGCCTAATCGTGAAAGTCACCTGTCACTAAAATTGTTGAAATCCTTGACCAAGATCTCCCTGAGCACTTCCAGATCTGTCACTACTAACAATGGCCGCCGGAAGTTGTACACACCGTACAGTCTTCCATACTGTGCTTGCCATTTCTCGTAAGCGGCCTTGTTCCCTTCCGGTTTGAACAACTCCAGAATGTGTCCCACAAAGATGGTGGGAGGTGGTCCAGGGACTCCAAGTCTGCTCCATACGCTGAACGGATGTTGGCCGTATCTACAGAGAAATGCAAGGAACAAATCAACCCAATGTTGATGTCAGCACCCCCCCCCTCCCC
>JAWQUT010000082.1:1308939-1370816 GCA_033807755.1 Ellobium chinense | reverse complement strand
AGAAGCAATTCTAAATAAAACAAAGCTAGGTGCACAAATCTGTACTAACAATAAAACGGCTCGAGCTTTTCCCATGAGCCTATTGTGCTTGGGTTCGTCCCCTTTACTTAACCTTCACAAACATATGAACTGCCTTTTCAAGATCCAGTCTTCAAGACACTCCATACTTTATCGTTATTCTATACAATATTTCGCTTAAAAAAAACAAAACTAAGCAGGTGTACCTGAAGTCTTTTGTTTTTTTTCAGTAACGTCTTCGCGCTGGCCGGCTGGGCTAGTTTCATATTCACGTATTTATTTTTACTTGTATTGACGGCTTTAGCAATGACGTTCAAGCTATGATTTATGCATTTCTAGTTATTTTCCTTTACAAACAATGAAATCTATAAATATTCTTTTATCACTGGCGACTTCTCAAATAAAAGCTCTGGTGAAGGCTGTTAAAAAAATGTAACTTTAGCATAAGGACTGCGAAAGTTTCCACACTTCATACTGGAGCAAAGTAATATATATTTCTTAAATAATCAACATCAACAACTCTCACTTCCGGTTTAACCACAATGTAGTTTGTCCTTGTGGGCATAATATTCTTGGTGAAGCTACATGCCAAACTGACATTCCTACTGTATTTCTGTCCTTACTTTTTTATTTTTCTCTTTTCATGCTTGTCTTGGATAATATTGTAATTTATATCATGTCAAATGTCTGGCATAGGACCCAAATTTGAAATAAACTTGAAGCTTGAAACCTATCCTGGTAAGTATGCAGTTTAACCCATCCAAGTAATGCTGGACAGATATCAATTCCGGGTATTCAATACTGAATAATTTTCTGGCCCCACATACGCCAGTTTGCTTCATTTCGTTGTACGTCTCAGACACATATTATGGAACTGAAAAAGTACCAGGTACTGAATAACTGAAATTAATACCTGCCATCACTACCTAGGGAGCTAAACTGCATTTTTACCCCTATCCTTAATACCTATCATTTTTAAGTCGGCCTTGTCTTGACAGGACGGAAACTGGCATAATCACACTCCCAACAACACAAGAGGATCCAAACTTAAGAACTGTAATCACGTTAAGAAGAATGGTCAGCCCAGAACCGGGTTGAGTAGGAAGGAAACGGAGACAAAGATCATTAATATTGCAGATTACATTATAATGAAATTATTATAATAAAATCAACCGGAGGAATCTCCTGGAATAAATGGAACTTTAAACTTGAGACTGACTGCATGTTTCAGGTATCGCGATACTTAGCCGTCATATTATAGGTATTGAAATCACCGGAGTTTAATTTTTATAATGATATTAGTAAGGCATGAGCGTTTCGAAACCACCACTCCCACCTTCATTTCGATACAATTCGATATTTTCGATACCTTTCTATACTGCTGCAAGGACAAGCAATCTGGATCTGACGAAAACTGTCACCGTTTATATCAAAAGTCTCGAAACGGTATCGAAATTTCAGAGCTTTACATTGATACTCACATCCAAATTGCTGAGTATCGAAAGGACCGATTCCCAGAAATGATACCACCATTAAGGTAGATAGATTATGGGTTTTTCTCCGGTCTATTCCTTGCAACATTTTCATTAAAAGAAATTGACTGGCTACCTGTGAAACCGAAAGTTGATTACATGCTAGAACTCCGAGCTTTAGGATTTGATTATCTATCCAACTTGTCTGATCTTCTAGTGCCTTACACTCCAATATGAAGGCTTAGATCCTGACATTCAAATCTGATTTCAATACAAAGAGCTAATTTCAAGAGATACTGAGGACGTGCAATTAATTTTTCAGTTCCAGCAGTTGAGAATTCCTTTTTAGAGCATGCCAAAGAGATCAGCTGAAATTCTCGAACGCTTTAAGGTGAAACGAAAAACATGGACTATCTGGCTTCTAAGTATCTCAGTTAAAATGCAGTCTGGCCCAGGCATAAGATGGTGTTTAGCGTGAGAGGGGAAGGAGAGTGAAAGAAAAGGATGGAAGGGGGGGAGAGAGAGAGAGAGAGAAAGTGTAAGAGAAGAGAGAAAAAGAGACTGAATGTTTTTTTAAAATGAATTTGGTAAAATGGTAGGGCTCACCCTGTGAGAGTGGGCGCTGTATAAATGTACTTTGTTATTATTACTTACATGTACAAGCAGACTGCCAACACAGCCAGTAACAGCAGCCACAAAGGAATGTCGATCAAACCCAGAATATCCATGTGTGTAAGCGATGATGATTCTATTAAAGTGAAGATCCAGGCCTATTCACCGACTACTTATTGTAATGTCGCGGCTTAATAGGGATACACCATCCCTTTCAGCTGGATGATGTTTAGATATCTCTCTGTTTACCTTCAGTTCGTAGGTGCTGCTGTACCTTAAAAATGTCTTGTCATAAGGTACAGCGAGTCATTAGTGCAGCTGTACTAAACGTGGGTGACCCTTCAGTACACAGTACACAGCAGCGGAAGCAGGGAGTAAAATGCCACATTCACCTTTCCTCTGCACCTACTATGTCTGCTGACCAGCCATGATAGAGCAAAAAGATTTAGGCATCATCTTTACTGGGAATATAATAAACAAGATAATGCCATTTAAGCTCTGAGAGAACGATGAATCCTTGTAATGGGTATTTTCAATGTTCGTAGACCCATTCCTCCCAAATTAACACACGTTAGCACATCCGAACTACGCCTCTGTAGGCTATAATGACCTAATATTATGTTATAGAGTTCGCTTTATCGTGTCACAAACACTCTGCTTTGGCTCGTCTAGCCCAAGATACTTACGACAACACGGCAATTACGCGTTACCCTACATCGTAGTCTAAGCTTACTTTTACCACGCTGTTTGTAACACAGCATGTTTAAGGTCAAGGGCATGGTATCGACCCGACCCGACAAGAGAGGTCACGCTTTTGGATACCACTTCATTGAGGCCCATAGCTCTTCTCCGGCTTGGTGCTAGTGAGTACACTGTGGGCAAGCTGACATGCCGGATAACTGACCCATAAATCATCTGAACCTACGCAAGACATGGCTACATGGTGCGTGAGGTGCATCAAGTAAAATATCTTTAAGCATAAACCGATGCTCCTAATATGCACCTGTTCAGCCTTTAGTATAACCTCTGCCTTTTCTAATGCTAGACGCTAGCCCTTTCTGTTACGTGTTGTTTTGCCCATATGATTCTCACCGATTCCCCACCACACCCAAACCCTCACACAAACACCATATTGTCCAAGCCTTGTCGTGTGTGTGGTCATTAAACTCCATAATGTATCTCGCCCATCCATTCACACAGAGTTTTGGGTAGCTGGCAGGTTTGCTGCCCTCACCCATTTCACCCCGTCTGGGGAACGACATCTGTTCCCGACGTTTGTCAAGAGCTGGAAAGTACGTCGAGTCTCGTGCTGTGTTGTAGTTCAGCTTCTGTAAACAAATAGTCTCCTGACAGCTGACAGCACAGGCTCACTACCGGTATATAAGGCAAGGCTTTTATTCTATAAGGCCAGTGTGCTCTGCAAACGGTGCATGACAACGTTCACAAAAACATGTGTATCAGGGCGCATCGGATAACGTATCACTTGGACCAAAAAATGGTATACAACGAGTGAAAAAAAAACACAAAACGTAACGTGTAACGTCCTGCCTCACACTTCACCTCCAGGTTGCTTGGGTTAGTCACAAATCTCACAGCCATAAGCAGTGGTCGTATGCATAATCCTTACGTTGGTTAACGTACTGCGGTAACCACGGGAAACTCCCACAACATTAGTAGCGTACACTGTGGTTACCTCAATACGTTAATTAACGCAAGGGATTATGCATACGGCCACTGATCTCCTAATTTAGAAAAAGACAATTTGCAGACTGGGATAGTTTTGTGTTCGCATAAATTAGATGTCATAGACAATTAGATCATTGGTTAAATTAACATCCCCAAAGCACAATCCGCCTAACTCCTGAGATTTCAACTGCACTGTCTTAGTCCCTATGTCTCGATCGTTGTAAAACACTGTTTAACTCAATTTCACCGTCTCCTCTTGAAAAACGTCACTGACATGAGACAGACATCTTGGTTACTGGCATCCTTCTTTCGGTCCTAAAAAATGTATTCTCCTACAAACTCTACAGTGATTTCGGAATATTTTACCCCTGGAGGGTAAAGTACTTCTTTTGGTCGATCTTTTAAGGGAAAGTAAAAGGGAGGTCAGCCTCCAACATTTTTCACAGATCTCTTTCAAAATAAATAGTTATCTCACCCTCTCATTTGGTCTCCAATAGTTTATTAGGGTAGTTTTGACCCCGAGCTAATACACTAGCCTAACACACTTTATTTTTTTACATCTATAAAGCCCAAAGTGTGCATGAAACTTTTAAAATTGGATGCTTTATATAGATCACAGATCTTCTGATATATTTCTGCACGCTGACATTGGCTGACAGGGCCACAAAAAGTTTATATTTTTATTTTTATATATTAACGGATTAATAAGATTCTACACAAACAGGGGTTTGGCTTATTAATTAAAGTGCTTGAAATCTCTGCTTAAGACTGACAGTTATATTTCCCACATTTTGAAGTTTTACTTTTGGGCAATTTTCTTCATTGACATTACATGTTAAAAAGCGGTAAACGCTTAAAAATACAATCAAAGTTTAAGCTACAGGACTAGGATGCTCGATTTTCCTTTCAGGGCTCCTGTTTTGTGTAAGTTCTATCCTGGCGGTTTGGACAGTAATGAAACATTGCCTATAACAAACTATATGAGTACATTTTAATGATGCGATCACTGAAGCTTGATTAAATTGCACAGAGTGATAGAGTGTTTTTAACAGTCATCATTATTATATCTGGGGACACTATACGTCTTTTTTTTTTTTCTGCGGTTAAGAATCTAAACTATAGGTTTGTGCTGGGCTTCAAAATTACTCAGATATTAGCGAAACTAAATTTGCGCATGTTTTATATGGTTTAAGTAAAAAAAAAAAAGCACACCCTGTATATCATCTGTAAAAATCAGTGAATAGACACTCGCAAGTGCCAAAGATGAGATATTTCCCAGTTGTGCTAGGCCTACGTGACAAAGGGATTGTCGCTTATACGTTGGTTTGTTTACATGCTCTTCGGGCTGATCGCCATTCATAAAGAGCAATCCGTCATACCCAGAGCATGTAAACAAACCAACGTGTGAACGACAAGCCCTTGACGGAAATGAATATTATTATTCCTAACTGATAATGACAAGCAGCAAAACCTCTCGAGTGTGGGTTGAACATTGTGCTCCACAATAATGAAATGTGCATATTAATGCTTCACTGTAGTCAACGTTGTATGTAGGCTACATATTACACTGTAATTATATAATTATAGACATTACGTATCAACCGCTTATGCTGTTTCTATAAATTCTTGTATCATCACTTTCACCATTGATTTTCTTAGGATAGAGAGATTCATTGAATGGTAGATGGTAATCAGATGTCACTAGAACTGTCATCCATCTTCAGATAACTGTGGTGTCTGCAGATCCTGCTTTCTTGTGGGATAAAATTTCGATTTTAAAAGTACAACAAGGTAACATGACCGAAGAGAAACATGAGACTTCATTCCAAAAGAAAAAAAAGGGAGGGGGGGGGGGGGGNGGGGGGGGGGGTAGTAATTTCCGAACAACAGCCAGTGAGTTGCGCACGGAATGCCATCTCTGATGTGTCTGTAGCATCCGTGCAATAATCATTAGCACTGTAGAATGCATGGTGGAAGATGTCCATGTGCTTCGTTCCAGTAAGGAAAAGGAAATCATTTCCTTGGCTCATTTTCACGTACAGACTTCCTTATTCTTGTTTTAAAACTAAGTAGATCTGAAACTGAACACAGTCATAAAACTGTGACTTTCTGACAAAACTGAAAATTAATCCAACAGGAGACCCCCACCCACCTCCCAACCTCCCTTTTTTTTTTGTGTTTTTCAATGGGTCTTTCTCCTTTAGCATTTAAAAGAAATCAAATGAGGGACAATGGGAGATAATCGTGCAGTTTTAAAAGAAAGTAGATCTGTGGTTACTAATAAACGAAACTGAACACAGTTAATTTAAATGCAAGTGTGGCAGTGACAAAACTTATCTCTTATCGAACACTTATCAATCACTTATCAAACAGGAATTGTGTTGTTGTTGTTTTTTCCAATAGGGTCTCTCCTTCTTTAGTGTTTAAAAGTATTCAACTGATGGGGGATGGGAGGTAATCGCGCATCACCTTAATTAGTATTCCCTACTCTCCCCCCCCCCCCCCCCCCNCGCGGAAAAAAAATTCTCCTCCGTTCTTTAATCCAAAAAAAAAAAATGCTGGCACCACATTTTCGGTACCTAGTAGGAGTTTTCCAACCTCAGCTATTGTGAATGGGCCAGTTTTTTATTTTTTTGTGAGGGGTAATTTGTAACAACAATCTGGCACTAAATTTGAATGGGAAGTTCAACGAAACGCATCACGTAACCTAAATTTTGGGAGGGATGTCTAACACCATAAGCAGGCTTTCTCATTTCTGGCAACTCATTTATCATTCAGACCTTCCTAATTTAAAAGAAAAATAGTAGGCCTATATGAACAATAATTAATATAGACTTCAGTAATATCAAAAGTGGCGATTCGTGTTTTTGCACCAAGGCATTTGAGTTTGATGAAAGTTGATCAAACTTCATCCTTATTCGCTGTGTGGCATTAGGAGCTGTAGTAATCGGGGAGCCACCTCCCTTTTCGTTATTGTATACTCTGGGCAGTGGCGTCCTCCGTCCAAAACACATCGAGTTATTCGAAGATTCGAATAACCTTAACTGCCGGTGAGTATTCAGGGATGGGTAGTCCTTTTATGTACTCGGCTTCAAGGCTCATCTAGAGAGAAAAACACCGTAATCGGATCGCACCAGATGTGTTAGCCTATACAGCACTGCCAGGTTTTGCTATTATGGCCGCTATCATTAATCCCTAATTGCCCTGTATTGATCGGTCTTAGCTAATATACAGACAGTTCATGTATCACAAACGATCTTTTACTCGGTGATTATCAAGACTGCCCGTTGAATGTCTATTTTAAGAGAGTTTATTTCTGATCTTGGTATCATGTCCAAGTTGAGGAGCCCATCTGCTCTGCATTTATCTGTAAATGAAATGGAGTAGAACTTCTGAGAAACAAAGACTGTGAAGTGATCCTCAGTCGGTTTATTTGAAACCTGGTCACGGCTATTCAAGATCTGGTGTCCGACCATTGAGTTAGAGAGCTTTTCTTCCAGTTTGAATAAAGATTTGTTTCGTTTATGTGTGAACAGACAACCCCATGTTTATTTTCATGTTTTATGGTACAATAACTACAGACAGTACACAAAAGAAAGGTTTTCGACTATAATAGATTACCTTGTCTCGTATGACCACCCGTCTAAGACGACCGGTCTTATGAGGAATGAATAATTTGATACGATAATTTTCATAGACAAAGATACAGTTCTGCTGTATTATGTGAAATTTGTGATACGTATATCTGCTTACACTTATACTACAGAAAGTAAAAAGTTATTTAAGTTCAAGTTGTTGTTATTGTAGTTGTTGTTATTCTTGTTGTCGTTGTTTTTGTTGTTCTTCTTCTTATTATTGTTGTTGTTTGTTGTTGCTGTTGTTTGTTTGTTTGTTTGTTTATGTTGGTTGTTGTTATTTGTTGTTGTTGTTGTTGTTTTTGTTGTTGTTGTTGTTGTTGTTGTTGCTGCCGCTGCTGCTTTCAAAAGATGCTACAAATTGGTTGATGATTTCATAAACCTCACCTTACAACCACAAATGCGCAACGTAGTCATAAACATTCTGGTGGGCCGTAAAACCTCAATACAACAAACAAACAATTAAATAAACTCAAAATTCAGCCAACAGAAAGTTCGAAACATACAATTTGAGTTTTACTCCTTTGGTTAATGCACAAAGCATAAACTTTCATAAAGTAGAGCATTTTTTCCACCACCGTCTTTTCATAGGTTGTGGGCAAATTTGTGATAGCACCACCGCTAAATATATCGCCTATACAACCATCCTCTCCCTCCTAACCTCCTAGCCCTCCCCCCACAAAAGCAAACCCCGACAAATTCTCATCTTTTCATAATTTGTCCGCAGAATCTGAGCACGTGGTGCATGGGAAATTGCTAGTGCACGCCTAGTCTACATGTAAAAATAAAAGAAATAGACGATTACGTTATGGAAAGGATAGCCAGGCACATGGAGAAGTATGCTTCTGCATCAAAACTTCTTTTTTCTTCTTCCTCTTCTTAATTTGAAGCCAGCATGGCGATTTGGGGACAGAAAATGAAGTAAAAAATTATCATCGTTATATGCTGTGAGTAAAAACTTTGCCACGTGATTTTATGCGAATTTCTGGCGTTACTTCCCCTTCTTCAACCCAGCACAGCAAACACCCATCGACCATCCTCCCCTCGCCGCTTCCTTCCGTTTTCTGCACACGCGCCTGTCAGCGACGCCGCGACTCGATTGGTCAGTTCGATCTATTACGTCGTTGATCGATAAGTGGGTCATGGCCGGTCCTGGCAGAGCTGATGCGGCCGAGTTATATCGGATGCTGACGACCAGAACCGCGAATCTTGAGTTTTGATTGGTCGAGGCTGGCCGTCAGCTATTGATTGTCTTGGTTTGCAAGGTCTAAATGACAATGTCGTCGCTGAACGCCATGCAGACGGTGGTGAAAACATATTCATTCTTTTTGTTTTTCATTACCTTTCCCTTCAACTCGCTGAAACCAGGGTTAGAGAGAAAGCTGCAAGGGAAAGTGATATCAGAGAAGGGCTTGTTTTGCAAAGTGTGAAATACGGGCATAGCATTGTAAACAACATTTTTCTTCTTTGAAAGTTACAAAACATCATCGCATAATAATTAAGTATTCAAGCTCCTTTTACAGGGGCTTTCAGAGTTCCACATTTAAGAGGCGGGTGTCAGGCTTTTGAACATGATTCTACTGTGAAAATTATGCGACATTACATGACAATGCAATCATATTTTCATGTCACTCATCCCTTGTCTGCCTTACCTCCCCCTCCCCCTTCCCTCCCCTCCCCTCCCCTCTATACCATTTCATTAAAACCTTTTCGTAAATGTGTAAGACAGATAGGCGAATTTATACCTGCTAAATAAAATAGATAATTTGGGATTTTAAAAATTTTCTTCCATGCTTTGCATAACTTCTGTGCCACGTGCGATGTAAAAGGACAATGTACAGTAGAAACCGGTTAAACCGAAAGTACCATGAAAACGAAAGGAAACAAGAAGCCCCGTTTATTTTCCTCTTTTTTAATGCGTATCGTCTAAAACGCAACCCTGTTTAAACCGAACATACGTCAACCATTCGGTCAGTTTCGTTTTAACCGTTGTCTGCTGTATAGAAGGAAACAGGCAGAGTCTTTTGAATAATGTGTTACACGACACACTGTTTGTTTCGTCCCTTCCTGACCCACAGTTTTTACTGAATTAGCCCACAGTAATAACAGTGTCTGTTTTCCGCATGCAAATAGAATCGAAATATGAACTAAACTTTCGATTCCAAGCAGGGAGGTAGATATTATTAGAGAGACGGCCAGAGCCTTGTGAATAATGTATTATACGACACGCTGTTAGTTTCATCTCTCCCGTTCCCACAATAGTTTACTGAATTAGCCAACAGTAATAATGGTGTCACTTTCCGCGCAAAATACAATCGAACTATACTAAACCTTCGATTCCAAGGAGGAGGGTAGATACTTGTAGAAGAGCCCAATAAACATTGTAATCGACTATCAGGATACTCCCCGCCATTATTATGTACTCGTTAATTTTCATTATTTTGCCTTTAATGTTGTGCGCTTACGTAACGCATTCGCGCATACATGATAGCCTTAGGAAGTTCTCTCCCTTGATCCGTGCGTCTGGATCACCGTGTCATCTCTGCAGTCTCAGTTGAGTCTTTCTATTTTACTTCTCTCTCTTTTTCTTTCTTTCTTTCTTTCTTTCTTTCTTTCTTTCTTTCTTTCTTTCTTTCTTTCTCTCTCTCTCTTTCTCCCTCTCTCTCTCTTTCTCCCTCTCTCTCTGTGTGTGTGTGTGTGTATGTGTGTGTGTGTGTGTGTGTGTGTGTGTGTGTGTGTGGGTGTGTGTGTTTGTTTCTTTTTCTCTATTTCTTTTCTATTCCGTCGTCTTTCTCTTGAACACCATAAGACTAAGTGGTAGTGGTAAATAAGTATCACATACAAGATATGTTAGTCTCTTAGAGGTTTTTTCCCCCCTTTTTATTATTGTTCTCTCTCTTGTTCAACCTTTCCTTCATCACCCCAGCGTCTTCGCTGTCAATTGTTGTCAGTTTCATCATTCTGCATTTCTTTTCAATGTATCTTCTTTGTTTCATTTCTTTTTCTCCTCTTCCGTTGTCCCTCTTTCTTTCTCACTCTTCTCCCCCTCTCTCTCGCCCTCTCCCCCCCTCTCTCTCTCCCCCTTTTCATTCGCTCCGCTGCAACGTTTTCTTTATCTCCTTTTTTTTTGTTGTTGTCCTCAACACGTCTCATCATCATTATTTCATTAATATCATCATGCAGAAAAACTTTGTAAGGTAACGCGTGGATCGCTCTGTCAGGGCTTTATACAAATAAGACTGTGTTTTTTATTGCTTTTTTGTTGTTGTTTTGATGGAAGGGGGAGGGGGAGAGAGAGAAGGAAGGAGAGCACATTACTGTGATATCATGTTTTGAGTTCTAAATGAGGAAAGCATCATCTGAATCAGATTAGAACTTGTACAATGTAACTTCGATAGTAAATACCTCAGTATTGATTATACCTCGTTAGTAAATACGAGTTCACGTGCATAATATTGTGTCAATGTATTAGGTGGAGCTTGTTTACAAAGAACACCTTAGTAATAAATGTACTCCTTTCATGCAGCAAAGGCATGGCTGTATTTTATACAGTATTTTCATTACATTTCATAATGAATTCGTCTAGAATTATAATAGGGTTCTAAAGTCTAATTACTGACTTACAACTGATAATGATGATGATGATGATGATGATGACGATGGCGATGATGATGATGATGATGATAATAACAGCCTGTTGATGGATAAATGTATTTTATTGTCAGGGCAGACATAGCATGGTCCTCTGACTGTGTGTGTTCTGTGAGCAAATGCAATAAAAGAGAAGAAATTGTTGCCTAAGAGCGTTTGTTTTGTAGTGGTATTATAATAATATGATGATGATACGGGGGACACCGAAGATGAAGTTGTTGAAAGGGATGTTTACCATTGATAAGATGAGCTAGATGAAAGGCTATACTGTTGCCTGGTTAGACGTTTTTCTAGTATTAGATGATGATGGTGAAGATGAAGATGATGATATGATGATGATGGTGATGGTGCTGATGATGCTGGTGGTGATAATGGTGATAGTGCTGGTGATTGTACTGACAGTGGTGGTAATGGGAGTGGTGTTTTACTTTCCTACAATAGTTTTTTTTTTTTTGCTGTTTCTGTGGAATCTGAAACTAATATAGCCGAGATTCATTACAAGTAATATTCATATTTAGTCTAGAAGACTGCAGCTATTTGCTGTATGTCTTTGACTCATCGTTTTCGAACACCTCAAAAAGGTTTATGGGGGTTTCTAGATTGTGATGATGATATAACCATACTGATATTGAAAAGGAAATATGTGCTAGCTATAGCAGGTTGGAGCGTGGTGCCGACTATGATGATGCAACGCCTTCTCATGCATGGGGTGCAGATGAATTTTAAAGTCCGTGTCCACCACGCAGAAGTTTCTCAGGCGTTTGGCAGTGTATCATAGATTAATACTCTATCTCCATTTTAAGGGTGCTTATGGAGGTTTCGGGCTAATGATGATGATGGTGATGAAAGTGATGATGATGGCTATGCTGACGATGTGGATGACGATATGAGATACATGTACATTGTATTTTTTATGACTGAAGAAGATCTGTTTAGACT
The DNA here is from genome assembly GCA_033807755.1 of Ellobium chinense. Taxonomy (NCBI): domain Eukaryota; kingdom Metazoa; phylum Mollusca; class Gastropoda; order Ellobiida; family Ellobiidae; genus Ellobium; species Ellobium chinense. The sequence continues at coordinate 1,358,803 of JAWQUT010000082.1, read as the reverse complement.
GAAAATTAGCGCCAATAAATTAACTTTATTTATCTGTGAAAACATAACTATTTACGTCTGTTTTAAAGTTCTTAAATTTTCAAAATTCTTCAAAAATGATGATGATGATGATGATGATGATGATGAATACGGCTCTGCTGACGATATGGATGACGATATGAGATACATGTACATTGTAGCGATAATGGTAATGATGATGGCTATGCTGACGATGTAGATGATGATACTCAAATATGGGTCTGCACTGGCTGGCAAATTGGAGCATGGTGGCAGTCTGTGATGATGCAATGAGTCCCTAAGGGTGCAGATGAACTTTTTGTGGGTTGTGTTCGCCATGCAGCAAGACAATTCTACACTGAGCAGGCAATGAAGCAACAATCACTGGACGGATGGAGAGAGAGCGGCGCGAGTCATGTGAGGTAAAGCCTCTTTCAGGGTTGCCAGACTTGGCTCTTTCGAAGCCAAAATCCATATATTTGGCTCTTTTAAGAAACCCCTGACTTCGAAATAACTAATAGACCTCCCACCCCCTTTTTTTTTTTAACTTCAACGGACTGTTGGCCAAAATTGACTGATTCTCTAAGCAAAAATACTTCATACTTCTCTCAGACTGTTTTATATTTCAAGTGACAGGACTTCTGTCTTAATTAATCAATGAAGTTGAATGCAAGAGTGATCTCTATTTCTATTATGCAATCATTTCGTACTACTTAGCTCCAGTAAATGTAGATAATTTTAGCTTTCGCCTAAAATAAACAAACTTGAAATTTGAAACTATAATAATAATACTCACATATATCTAATACATGGACTGTTGTTAATTTCTTGTCCTACATTCAGTCCTGACCCCACTGGGACCTTCCCAGACATGGTTTGGCGCTTTTTTGGCTCTTTATCGTACGCGATTTGGCTCTTCCTCGAAAAAAAGTCTGGCAACCCTGCCTCTTTGGAAAAGAGATTGGGGGTGGGGCTGATTGGAGTCCGTGGGTATACTGTATATAAATGATTACATGTATTCAACTGTGCTATGTAATAGTGTTGTGCTATAAGCCTTGCAGGCGGGAACCCTGATGCAAGGGAAGATTTGTGGAGTGGTAGTGGGGTGGGGTGGGAGTGTCGGGGGAGCATCACAACTCACTTTTTAGCCTCTTCTCCTATTCCTTTCTTGTGTGTGTGTGTGTGTGTGTGTGTGTGTGTGTGTGTGTGTGTGTCTGTCTGTCTGTCTGTCTGTCTGTGTGTCTCTCTGTCTGTCTGTCTGTCTATCTATCTATCTATCTATCTATCTATCTATCTATCTATCTATCTATCTATCTATGTCCGTGAAGAGTGAGAGATGGAAGAAGGCGAGAAGAGAAAAAGGGGAGGAATTTAATCCTGTCGTCCACCCCCCTCTCAATCCATGACAGCCGTAGCAGCAGAGATTGTGTTGGCGAGATTTTGAAGGAAAACTTGACCAAGTTTAAACCTGTTCCGGCCAGGAGGGCATAATAATAAGGATGACTTCATCTAATCGCCCCCGCCCCTTCTCCCCTCTCCCTCTCCTTGCCGTCACAGAGACATATACACGTCCCACGCTGACAGCAGCTGATGCAGACATCCACGCATCCACCCCATATTTAGATATATGAAATACAGCGTATTCTTACATACTGTATAATCTCAATCCGTTTAAAGCAAGCTTCCTTTAGTTGTAACGTTTTCTCTGATGCGATATGACGTTTATTTGCATAACTCTTTACACTGCATATCCTTTTAATCGCAGATTTTCCATATACCGCATTTAAGCCGGCCGGGTATGCCAGGCGGTCATGTATAGCAAACAGACACAGATATCGCCTGCGGATAGATACACTCTACCGTGTTTATTACGAAAACCTTTGACCTTTAATGAGATTGGTGTTATACATGTTTGTTAGCCCGAAATCCATTTGAAAGTGAATGAGAGTTGGTACATTAACATCTTACTATTGTGAGAATTACATTAATTAACTTTGCATATCGAATGCTACTAAAGGCGCATTCAGCACCAAATAATGCAGGTATGTTAATACGTGTTACGTTAATAAGAGATTCCATTGTTACTGCGCAAACTCTCAATAAATACAAGTAATGTAGCTGGGTTAGGTCCAATAAATGTTGCAAAATATTTAGATATTACTATTGAACCAGCTTATTACGAAAACATTTTATGCGAAATTAACAATATTATTATTATGGAAGTTTTTGCAGGTCGTGACATTTTATTATACACAGAATGACACAAAAAAGTGAACTCTCCATGCTTTTAAAGACTTTGAATATATCTGAAATTAATGACCATACTTCGATCTTTTGCGCAGTGACTGTGCATTACGGTAAGAGTGGATTATGGGTCGCACTGAACGAAATTATTAATTAATAGATTTGAAAGGACTCCTTAACAGAAGAAAGGCACATTGCAAATCAACATAAAAGGTTTGTTAACGACGTTTTCGATCAAGCCAAATTCTTTACAGAAACAGTTTTCAAAACACTGGGATAAACTTTCAAGTACTAACGTTGCAAGCAGATATAATCCTTGATTGCTGTAAAGTTCATTGATTTACATTTTATACTTTTGTAACAACAAAGAATTTTAAAATAATGTGTCAAAGTATGTGCCGGAGCCAACGGATTAGATGCACACCGGGTTCTCTTTTGCTAGATCTTTCTTTTCATGTATTTAGTTGTGACAGAACTATTTATAACACTAGTTACTTCAGATATGCAGCATTTATAGACAGCATCAATATGCGGATTGGGGGATTCACTTGATACACCACATCTGTACAAAACACACACGCGCAAGCAGACAAGAGTAGGTTGGTAAATATGTAGGCAAATAGACATGTTTGTAGGTAAGATTTGAAGGCAAGCAGATAGTGTGAATGAAGGAGAGAGGCAGACGAGGACAAGCTAGAGAGAGTGATGACAACAAAGACAAGGAGAAGACTATGATAAGGCATAGACAAAGTACCTTTTTGCGTTAATTGTCAGTGAGGTCAATCACTACACTCTTGATGTTTCAAGGTGACAAAATGTAACTTGAATTATTTCTTCAATTAGCAACGCCTCTATTCATCTTTCAAATGAAAATAAAGAGAAGTTCCTGACGTCAGATTTTGGTAGACTTTTTTCCTATCAGTCACCACGTTCACTGGGGCCTAAAACCGATGAGAAACTTTTTGTTAGAATTTTTTGGGGGCTCGGATTTTTTTTTTTCATATTATCTCTACCCGACTGTGTCCAGCGCTTCAGGGTTTGAGAGATATAGGTCATGTGACGAGGGACATGCATCTCCGTAAGCACCATTTTTCACTTTGACCTTCAATCCTCTATGTCGGATCCTAAGCGAATTGCGGCTGAACTACACACTACGGCAAACAACACAGATCTAAAATCCTACTTTTTTTAGCTGAAACAGTTTACATGGAACATGTCTCAGTGTGCAACTCTGCTGCAGCCCTCTATGGATCTGACATGGAAGATAGCACGCCAAACTGCAAAATTATATATTAATTAAGGTGATGCATTTACCTTGTAATATGACTAAGGCTATAAGCCACATATACCTCTAAGATGAGAAGGAAAGAGGAAAAACTGAGACGAGAACAAAAGACAGGAACATTTCACAGACTGAGAACTGAGAACAGCCCACATAAGCCAGATCAGTGTTACAATGTTATTATCATTATTATTTTTAATAATCAAAAACTTATTACAAGACGTACATTTCTCTAAAATAATCAAAGTTGTTTTTTAAAAAAAAGTAGTTTAAATTGAGCAATCTGTTCATAGTTCAAAATACAGGTAGATAATGTCAGATTTCAACTGTTTACTAAGGAAATAAATCTGATTAAACAAAGAAGCAAAGATCACAATCATTCACATTCTTAATTATACCAGCATCATTATAAATCATTAGACGATGAGAACAGCAGCTATATGGGAAATCTATGTCTTTCTTAGTTTGGGGATTGGATCAGTAAATTAATGACATCTGAGGTGAAAACTCCTTCAAAAAAGTTTTACAATATCCCTTCGCTGCCAATAATCCAGCAGGGAAGGTAATGATAAACAAGACATATTTCCAAAACCAGAAAACTCTGAAAATGGCCATACCTGATTTCAGGAGCCAAAAAAGTCAACAGCTGTTCCAATAGAAGACTCAGAATAACTGAACAGGTACTGTATATATTGACAGCCCCCAAAGTAGTCAAATACAACTGGACTCTCACTGTGGCCAAACTGATACATATGAATGGTGCTGTATGTATGAGGTATAAAAGTTAAGAGATGGAGTACAGATACCATGATGTTATTACTTTATTTGGCTAAAGGGCAAACGATGACACCAGAGACTAGCACAATTTTGTTTTTTATGTAATTTCTTTAGACAGAGCAGGCCCACAAAACTCGAGAAGATACTTTTCAACCCCCCCCCCCNAATCCCCACCTCCCCATTTGTTTATGAGCAGCTGTGGTGGCAATACTGTACAAAGGGATAGTTCTACAATACAAATTTAAGTTTCGGTTTTTTCCATCCTGAAATCAATAAGCTTCTGTTCACAATAATTTGACACTATATCACATTTTGTTATCTCTAAAACGTTAAAAACCTGGGCCACTGATCAAGATGTTAGAAACTACTTTTCATTTTCATTTTGATATGTTTTGCACTGCCACAAGGAAGTTGATATGTGAGTAAGGTAACACCCTTTTCGCCCCTAACACACAACACCTTACAGTGTTTTCTGTAAGCCAACATAAGGGCATGTTCTGGGAACCATTATTTGGGGTTGAAATCTTTATCTAAAAACCCATCATAAAAGTATTATTAGAATCAATCTTCAGATTGCAATGCCGAGGTTCTAATTAAATTGTTTACACAGATAATAAGAATGCTACTTGTGAGAATAATGTAAAAATTGTAAAGACCAGAGTAGGAGATGGTATTACATGTACATTACTTGACTATATTAAATACTAGACTTCCACTGCCTTTCTCTGCATGGAGGTACACTGCTAATAACAATATTAAAAATTGAGGGGCTGACATTTATCTACTCATACAAGCTGCACTCTTATTACATCAAGAGTGACCACCTAGTGACCTGACTGAGGTTTAAAAGGAGAGAAAAAGCACGATGGGAAACTTCATTAATCTGAATTTCAATTGTATGTTTCACATCCGAGGGATATCTTTCTGAATATCACGAATCAAACATATAAAATAGTTTACAATGCATAGAAACTTGCAGACTACTAGTTTACTGTTCCGTTGAACATTACATTTACAGTAAAAGAAAACTGATATAAAAAAACGTCTGGTATTTAAAATATGAAAGCAAATCTATCTGAGTGGAGGCAATGTCTATCATAGACTCTATGGCTATCTTGTAGGCAGGGCATGTCTTCCAATGGTAACAATCAGATGACAGTTTTACAGCTGATCACAGTTCACACTAGTTTCATTTGTTTAAGATTGCATGGCTCTCCACATTTCCCACGAGAGAGCAAGTTCTAAACATTCCATAATGTTGATTATTTTTGCTATGAAGGGATCCATTGTTTCAAGTAAAGCAAACAAGACAGGAATTTACACAAAAAAAAACATTTTTTTTTCTTTTCGGGAAAGGGGTATCTTCATCAAGCAGGAGAGGTTCACAACAAAAAAGGGGAAGGCAGTGGGGCTACCATCAGAAAAGAAAAAAGTTCTCTGTTATTGTTATGGAGAGAATGACACATTTGTATAATAACATAAAAACCATCTTTTTTTTTCACTGTTTGCAAAATAAAAACATGACATTTATGTGTTGCAGGGCGTTCTATGAAAGAACAGCACAGTTAAGCACATAAAAGAATAAAAGCACTGTCTTATAATATTCTCACACTCAAACCTTCATCAAAGGTGTCTACAATCAACATATCTTCTATCACATATTGGCTGCAAATAGGGCTTCCACTCTAGGGTGACTTTAAAAAACATAAAGACAGTTTCATATGTTCCCAATGGTACCAAATGGTCATTTAATCATACTGTATGTTGAAGAGAATGGGGAAGCCAGCTTAATGCANGGGGGGTGGCAGCCTAATGCATTTAATGGGGCACCCACCAAACTGAGTGCAACATACCATACATGCTTTCTTGTTATNATTTGTATAATAACATAAAAACCATCTTTTTTTTTCACTGTTTGCAAAATAAAAACATGACATTTATGTGTTGCAGGGCGTTCTATGAAAGAACAGCACAGTTAAGCACATAAAAGAATAAAAGCACTGTCTTATAATATTCTCACACTCAAACCTTCATCAAAGGTGTCTACAATCAACATATCTTCTGTCACATAGTGGCTGCAAATTGGGCTTCCACTCTAGGGTGACTTTAAAAAAACATAAAGACAGTTTCATATGTTCCCAATGGTACCAAATGGTCATTTCATCATACTGTATGTTGAAGAGAATGGGGAAGCCAGCTTAATGCATTTAATGGGGCACCTACCAAACTGAGTGCAACATACCATACATGCTTTCTTGTTATAGCTGATATCTGTCATTTTTATACAGTCTGCAAAGTACAGAATATACAGTACTTGTAAGTCATATGTCCTGGGAGTAAACTACAAATCACAACTGTAACCACTCCACTGTAAGAAGTTCCAGATTACAGAATACTGTATTACTATGGTAAGTCAGCAGATATTTGCAACTGATAAGTGATTTTCCAAAACTCAGTAAATGAACTTGGAATGTTTTCCAAATAAAGGGAACTAATGTAAGGCAACTGCTCTACCAAAATGTATATTTATCTACTTTAAATGTCATAACTCACGAATGAATGCCGATATCATCAAAGCTCAACTTTTGTTTCAAATGGATTAAACAAGAATTGCATTTCTGATAAATTACATCTACTAACTCGTTTTTAAATGAAAGTGCATTAACAAAGTTTTGGAAAAATGCCTTTCAGTTCCTTTGAACAGCAAATTTTTCTACGCCCACACATCACTACAAGTAAGTGGAGTCAACTCTATAATTATGTTAAGATATAATAATAATATTCAGGAATAACAATTTCTTAACTTTATATGCCTTCATGTGGCTCCTGTTCTTTTGTCTGAACATACTTGTATGTGGTAAAAATTTATCAAAGTCTAAGGGCATTCTCAAGAAAAAAAACATCTCATGAAAAAACAACATCAGAGTTTCAATAATTATCTGCAGAAGACAGCTTCACTAAGTATTTTCAAAAACATTCCAAATTATTTGCCGGCCTAGATGGTACAAAGATCTATAAACTTTTAGGAAATCACACACACCCTCTCTTACACTCACCATAAGAGATTTTGTAGAGGGAAGAAAAAAAGAGAAAAGAAAAAAAAACAAGCAGGAAATGAGAAAATGACCTGAAAAAGTGGCATCTCTGGAACATTTGCATTTCAAGCAGGGTCAAACTACATCACAATTATCTCATTCAAGCAACCCTCCCATTCCCAACCAAGGAAATCAAGCTTTATGCAGAAGAATCAGCACACTCCAAGCACTCAGTGTCTGCAAGACTCATTGTTTTCCATTCCCCAAATAACTGACTGATCTGACTGAAACCTCTTCTTGCCAGAGTTCTATGTTAAAAGAGCATGTATTCCTCTATTATGATGTGGATATATGGTTTTATAATTAAAATCTCCAAGCCTAGTCAAAAGTGGCTGCTAGCTGTTGAAAGTGATTGATGCCCTCCTCATCCCCAGTCCAAAATTTATGTATTTGGTGTTGCTGTAAACTGAGGAAAGGGTTAGAGAAAGGTACATCATCCACATTGGTGCAAATCTCACAGACAGTCATGCCAGAAGCTGAAACTAACAGTCTTTCTTGGGGTCAAAGGTTGACACTGTCATTAAACAGTTTTACTGTCGCTAAGGAAAGGACATCTTGATGAAAGTCTGCACCAATCTGGAGCTAGGTGCCATCATCTGGCACCTTCACCTCAGCTGACCGGCATCAAGTGGCACTAAGTGAAAGCAGAAATGCTGCACAAAAAATTCCAATTTCACTAAAAATATTTTTTTTTTTAAAAAAACACTCCTTTGCAACATTATTGTTTTACGGCAATATCTGCTATAACAAGAAGTAACTAAAATGGCTTATATACAGTGACAAGTACATTTAACTTACCTGAACTGTAAGTTAGCTATTCACATACATATAAAACAGCACAGGCATGAATTTTAATCCTGCACTAGAACTGATAACAGTGGTTGGTGAGGAGAATATCAAGCATTCTTGAACAGGATAACAAAAGTGCGAGGGCTAATTCACTTAACACCCAGGAATATCTGTCTCATATTCTCAGAGAAGGGGATACGGGTGCAAACCCCCACAGCTTTTACTCTAGATCCAACTGATCACCATTACATGCCTTAGAATTTGTACCTACACACAATAAAATAGTTTATTCCAAGTTTCCAGCGAGTACATCTCTCGAATGAAAGACCAGCTGAGCATGCCACATAAATCTGCTAACTTATGATCTCTCACACCATACATGTCCACCACAAAGTATGCAACACTGCTAAAGCATGTCATCTCAGCAACAGCCACATCCACCAATACCAGTTATAGCAAACATCAAACATCATATTGTGCTTTTTTTTAACACAGACAGAAGAAAGTAACAATTCGATGACGATTGAAAAGTTTAAAGCTTTGTAGTATAGCATGCTAAATTTATAACACAACAAGAGAAAGTAAAATCACACAGAAATCATAATATTAACAACAACAGGGGGCTGCCAGATTTAAAGAGCTGAGAAAAATCACATCACTGATAACTGTTAAAAAATGCATAATGTATCTTTAAATTTTATAACAAAGAAATAAAGAAATAGTTCCAGAATATCAGAGAAGCAACTTCCACAGGCCAAACTACCAGACAACCTTGCAAAATCATACCATAAAAAATGTATAATGGATCAATTTTCTGTCAAACTTTTATCAAATCAGCAAAGCTCCTGAAAATAAATATTAAACATAAAGTGGCCAAATCCAGGGGGAAGAAGACAGCTTCACTAAGTATTTTCAAAAACATTCCAAATTATTTGCCGGCCTAGATGGTACAAAGATCTATAAACTTTTAGGAAATCACACACACCCTCTCTTACATTCACCATAAGAGATTTTGTAGAGGGAAAAAAAGAGAAAAGAAAAAAAAACAAGCAGGAAATGAGAAAATGACCTGAAAAAATGGCATCTCTGGAACATATGCATTTCAAGCAGGGTCAAACTACATCACAATTATCTCATTCAAGCAACCCTCCCATTCCCAACCAAGGAAATCAAGCTTTATGCAGAAGAATCAGCACACCAGTAAACCAAGTAACACTTATCACCTTCAAAGACAGCTGCTTTGCTAAAGTATTTACAAAGTATACAAATTATCTCTTACCAATCATATTTTCAGAAACAATGTACCTGAACTTATCATTTCTACCTTTCCCCCTGTTTTCCGCTGCCCGAAAATTTGCCAGGATCAGGTCACAGCAGTACCTAGCACCCTCAATGTAAACTACAGATTCAGATTCAACAACACAAATAATGTTAATTAATTTCCTCAGTCTTAACAACATCAAACATTCATTCACATGAGAGAACCAACTTTTACTCTCAGCCCAACTCAAAATCTACAGCATACAACAGTGCACAGCCCAGTTTACAACAACTCGTAAAAGATCCACAGTTCCAACAGACATAAAATATGGCAACGCTTTGAAAAGGAAAGCATAAAAATAGACAAGAGCTCAAAGGCTTCTGGATCAGAAACATTAGCAATATCAACAAGAACAAAGACAAAAGTAACCACAGCAGAGCTGTCCACAATTTCCTGACTGTGAAAGGATGCTTTAGGAAGGTCTTGTCTACTAAAACTCATGACTGCACATAATCAGATTTTCTTCAAGTTATCTCTCTTCCATTTATCTCCATGACTTTCACTCTTTCACGCATCCATCACTCTTTTAACAAGTGCTGAAATTCTTCTGTTTCTAACATTTAATGTTGATATTAAACTGTTCTGAAAAAAAAATGTTACCCAATGTTCATATAAACTTGTTTTCACCTGTTTGCACCTGTTTCCAACTTCTACATAAATTCAGATACTTTCATCAAAGCCAGCTGAAACTTCTGAATAAAATGATACCATAATGTGCATTTGATCTTATTTGTGGAATACTGTACGACCTTTTTGATAATTTGGCAATATCAACAGGTTTCAGGCCTACTGTGTATTTAGGTGGAACTGGAAATTCTATAAAGTTCACTTTGGTGTAAAATCTCCAAATATCTTTTTCTCTTTCTCCACCTGATAGATAGCTCTTACATCATGCAGCTTTAGACAATTCACAATAACGATCATGATTTTTCACACCAAATGAGTGGCAATGCCTGATTTACTATGAACAACTCTGCCGCTAATGTCTCTGTGTAACATTATGATTTGACATGGTTTCCAAATACTGTATACACTAATGAATAAATCAGCAAGTAATGTCATGATTTCAATTTCCAATAATTTCAGATGATCCATGCATTATATCACTGACCTTCCCTTTATCTTTAAAAATGGGTAAAGAAATTTTCAATGTTAGTGTACCCTCATACAACAATCAGAGGTGGTCACACATGATTTAGGAAAAACTACTTTTTGCCATATCAGTCCTATACAAACTTTTCTTATCATGAGAAAGATGCACAGCACCAACAGATTCTTAATACTGCAATACAATTTAACCCTTCCAGGCATTCATAAGTGACTATCTTTAGAAAACTTTGTGGGGCATTAAGTTACCACAACCCTCTATATTACTAGCTAAAATTGTGGTGCACAACAGTGTCCACAAATACTTCAGAGGTGGCGCCAAGAAGTCACTATGTGAAAAGTGGGGATACTGGTCTTATCCACAAATATCTTGCAGTAAGTATGGACAGTATGTGTAACTTTGGTACCCATAGATGCATCTGAAGGGAATTAAAAGGTGCTGTTTGTATAGCTGGGTGTTTGCTTGTGTAAAACAAAAACAATACTATCAATTTGTTTTCTAAGAGGAAATCTGGAGAATTCATAAAGTATCACATGGTATCAATCATAAGATGTCAAAAAAATGCACAAAACTTACGAGTGCCTAGAGGGGTTAACTGCTTGCTTGCACACGTCTTGTAACTGGCATACTGTCACTGTGTTTCCATAAAGGCCAAAGTCAGGCTTAAGGCTTAAGAGTACTTGTAGTGCAAAATAAATCTACAACTGTCAACCATCCCCCATCCCACTCCTCCTCTCCCCCACCCNCCCACCCCCCTGCCCCCTCCCCCAACCATGATTTTGCATGACTCAGCCGATTATTAATGTTATGATGAGAAAATGGGTCACATGTCTTGGATCTAAAATGAGAACGATAATGTGCTGGTAGTAATGTAGTAATACTGATAAAGTCAGCAGAAAATAGCTTTATCATTATTAATCTGTATAAATCTGCACCCGGCATTTTCATTAAAAAAAAGTATTACAGCTCCTACATTATAATATAAATTGCATATATGGCAGTCATAGCCCTAACTTGTCCAGAAACTTAAAAAGATAACACCATTATCAGTATCACCATAAAAATAAACGACAACACATTTTATGCATTTTAAATGAAATATATATATAAAAGAGAGTTAAGACAAAATAAACCCAAAGGATTCACAGCAATGGCAGTAGGGAATGATAGAATAAAGTATATACAAAAAAACACTGCCCTCCTTTAAAAACGGGATTAGCCAATCATTACAAGTTATAATGCACCAAGCTTATTTGTCTGCATTTAAACTAAGAGTAAAAAAGTAAATCAGTCACAATATAACTAACTAGCTTCCAGGCATGCTAATGAGAACGTTAAATTTATTGTTTGTCACAATTCTATCCTGTCAGAGGAGGCCAGTATGTCAGAAATTATAATAACAAATACAGGGATTAAGAGGACACACACAAACAAGCACAATTCAACAATTTTAAACAAAATCAAATGCGTTTGATCTCAAAGTTAACATTGGAAAATTTCCCTAAAGTGGAAGCACAATAATGACACTGTTGGCGAAAACATCAGGGAAAGGCAGCCTAAAACCCTGTCTCTCTTCTCAAATGCCATGGCAACTTCAATCTGAAGAATTCCCATGTTTATCTCATTTACAACTCAGCTGCATTTTATGACAAATGAATATAGACACTTGACAGATATAGATTTTGGAATCTTCATCCAAACCCAACAACAGTGTTTAGAATTTTAAATAAAAAAAATTAGCTTGCTGATCCCTGCTCCCTCTCTATTTTAGCATTCACTTTTAAACAAAATGTCATAAGCATTTCCCGGCTCCATTTTCAATCTACAGTCTTTATTAGCATTCAATGTGTATTTTTTATCTCCTCCCACCACCTGAATTGATCTGTCGTCCATTCCACAATATGACAGTACAAAAAGGAGAAAGAATGATTGAAACTTAAATTATGTTATAACAATACTGGACAATAACAATGCACTGGCTTGTATCCATACATACTAGCACAAAGTAGAGTATCCAAAGAGACTATATGAGAAGTAGAGAATGCTCAACATTTATGGTGCAACAGGTTCAGAAATCAAATTTAAAACAACAACAAAAACAAAAACCGACAGTTGATGAACTGTGTCAAGCAACAGTGAGAATCAACAGGAAGAGATAGGTCTTTTTCAAATGCTTAACTAATAAATTCTGGGCAGCACTCACAGAATTCAAACAATAATGGTAGTTTGTCATAACCCAGGACATTCAGGAAACAACCATTCATCACCTACAAGTTAACTGCTCATTATGCCAAGATATCTTATGCAGATGCATTTTTTTCCTGCATGAACTCAGGGAAAAAGGAAACTTTTACTAATGTCCATGTCATTTTCCAAACTTCCACAATTTACTGAAAACATGAAATGAAAGAAACAAAGAAATGTTAAAAACTGTGTATCTTGAATCCAACAAAACAGCACTTATTTGTCAGAGATGAAATAGCAGCATTTAATGAGTACCCAAAATCCAACATTACACACAATGTTCAAGTGTCAAAACCAAATCAGGTGAAAGAACTTTGCTTAGCATCCCAATCCAGGGCATGTGCAGCTTGCAGACCAGCAAATGATATTAATGTTAATCAAAGATTTGTTACTTGATTCCAGAAACAACATCACTGCACTCTGCATAGCTTGACACATGCTTCTCTTCCTCAAAGAGTCATTCTTCTAACTGTTCCTGTTGTTATCTGGCTGTGAATCAAAGACCAATTCTCAAAAACAAACACTGCTTAAGGATTACTTTATGGAACTGATGCTATGAGAGGATCATACAAGGTAAGAAAAGTTTTCCCAACTAAATAAGAATGCAAACCCTGAAAATACGTACTGCCATATGACTACAAAACATCCCTGCTGCACTGTGAATCTCACCGCACTAAACACCATATTTCTAACGTAAATAAATGTACAAATATGTGAAAATAAAACTAAAAGCTAACCTGATAAAAAAATAGGATAAGATAACCTGGCAGCTGCTAGCTGTGGTTTTCTATCTACATATAAACAAATATAAAATGCACACATGGGTTAGACCTGAATAATCATTCCGATACACTTTGAGAAGCTTTGGCTTTTCACCACAAGAGGGAAAGTGGTTCCAGCACTGAAATTCTGAGTTCAGGTGACATCAGCAGCAGCCACAGCCTGCACTATTTATCAGCAAGATCTTGAAGAACTGGTCCACTGGTAAGTGCTAAACCAAGGTATATTTTTTTCTTTGGTTAATCTTTTCTTCTTATTGCATTTCTGTGCAAGAGAATTACAGTGTATTTCTTATAGCCCAGCCCACAAAACTGTTAAAATTAGTCCTGTAGAAAATGTTGAATCTCTACAATAAGTAAGAGATCCAAATCTTGCAACAGCGTTTTTCTGTGAAAAACCACACTTTGCACTTAACCAGTGTTCCATAATTATACTATGGTTTCCTGCTGCCTTTGCTGCACAAACTTCTCATTCTGTTCATTTATTACAAATGGGTTGAGAATGTGAAATCCAGTATCAGACCAACTTCTCTAGACAGATGCTGATATTCTGTCTTCTTGCAAAATAACAATAACAAAGCATGTAAAGTCATACATGGCATACACACAATTCCTCTCAGCATACAAGCGCATCAAAATCTATGAATCTATTTTTATAGCAACCTTAATACTAACTTTCAAATAAATGAATATTCATCACAAATAATTAACTTCAGTAAACCCAATTTATTTGTTGCAAAAGCCCACCACTGCTGGCAATATGCTTTATCTAGCAATAATTTCAAGAATTTCAGGATGCAATGAATTTCCAAGTATGTTTCTCAATGTGATGACGCTACTACAATTCACGAAGTAAGGGAACTAACTCTTTTTTTCATCACTTATACTGGATCGCTATGTTTTGTGTTCCTGAGTAATGTTGATTGTCTCCCTTACATTATCTCCAGTCCGAAATTTGACAACGATGATTACGATTCAGTAACCTCGCTGTCACATCTACAGATTTTCATATTTCTTCTCTTCATTTCTGTAGACAGTATTTTTATGTCACAATAGTTCCTTGCATTGCTTATATGTTATAATTACATCCTGGTCAGTCTGTTACTGTGTCAGCAGCCACAGTGATGCCTCTTATATCCTTAGTAAATGACATTAACATGATGTGCCAGTAAAGCTAGCATTCAGCCAAATTCTACAAAGGTGCCCCAAGATATCCACTCGATGGCTACTGCCATACTTAAGGTGTCCCACCCTTGTTGTCCTTTATCAGGGATGCCAATGCCAGACCAAAAAAGATCCTGAAATTTGCTCGAGCGCACGGCGTATCAACATTTTCGACAGAAGTCAACTGACCATTATGCTTTTAATTCTGAATCATTTTCCACAATTATAAGGCACTAAAGTAAACATTAAAACCAAACAAAATTTAAAGGAAAGTCAGTTTTAGAATTGTGACTACATAACCTAAATTTCTTCTGCACAGATAAAGTATATATAAATAAATATACCTACACCCAGCAAGGAACAGCCATAGTCAGGAGTGGGAGGGAACTGCAAACTGTCACTCAAGATAAAAATTTAATCCTTCCATTTCATAATTACACTTCAGAATACATTACCGTGAAATTTAAACAAGGTGTACATTATGTTACCATCTCTTTACCCATAACCCACATTTATTATCATCCCTTATTTGGTCCTGATAAAATATGCACAAATGAGTAGTGCTCTGACTTGCAGAGTTCAGACTAAGCTGGATTTAATGATTCATGCCAAGTTCACAAAAAAAGCTACTCAAGGCTTGGCTGCATTCTCTTTCTCTTTAATGTCCTTGAAACTCACCGGAATCCTACTGTTACGATGTGAAAATTCCTTGAAGCATGGAGCGCGTAGGTGCCTTCTTTCCCGGTGTGCCGTGGTTTATTATTGCACAGTATGCATCACGCGTAGACTATCCATCTTCTTTCTGCTTATGGATACAATCAGATTTATAATAATAAATTATAATTTATAGACTAGACAACAATGGATTCTAAGTAGGACTGTTGATTTTACATCACTGTCTTTTCTTGAATAATGCCCGAGTGCACTGTTTACACTTCCCATGAGTTCGAGTGCTAAATATAGCACCGGTATTCCTCTAACCTCGCTAGAGGCATCTGCGCGCCCATTCAGGAAGTTTGTAAAATATCTAACTTCCAGCTTTCGTGCTATTCGTCCTTCGCGTATTTCATTTTCATGAATGTTATCTGGATAACGCAGGATTTTTTTTCTCCGCCGAAATCCGGATTTATCCGGAAAATTGGCATCCCTGCTTTATGTATTATATCAGTTACCAAACTACGATGACTGAAATCATGCAAAAGGGTCAGACTATTTCTGCCACTCATCTGTGGACACCTTGCAAAACCACAGATCCTGAACCCCATGTGAATATGCTACTCAGCATAACATTGCAGTAGTGAAAAAATGCTGCATGTGTCATGTTAAAGTTTGGTACATTGCTGATATGGCTACTACCTGTTTCAGTAAACTGCAGAAACTGGATGGTGGTGGGTACTGATAGAGTGGCAAGCACATGAATTCTTGCCCGTCACTGTGACTGACAGACCCACAGATGGCAATTCTTACTGAGACATATACTTTAACTAATGTAATTCAATGCTAGCTGTAGGGATCTAGCATAAAGCGTGAATATTTACTACCTAATCTTGTGGTAACTGATGGGCTACTACTCTCGCTGCTAGTGGTGGTACTTGTTTGAGACAGTGCAACGCCTTCATCCTCGGACACATCTCTGCTGCTGAGGTTGAGAGGCTCTTGGACAGACTGAGGCAGTGAATGACGGTCATCCACAGACCACCTCCGCTCGAGATTACGGGAGATGATCCCTGACTTTGAACCTGGGGGAGGCCAAGTGTCCATTGGACAAGCTCCAAATTGTTTCTCATCATCACTGTCAATACGCCTGCTCCCCACAGGTTTAACTGCAAGGTCCAGAGGACTATCACAATCGTCCTCTTCAATACCAGGGTCTAATGCTGCTGAAGGGGGAGTGCAAGCCCCATGAAAGGCAGTGCTGCTGTCAGTCTGAGTCAGGTCTACAGTGTACGAGCCCGGGGAAGATGAACCTAGGCTTGACCTAGATTCTCTCACCGTGCTTGGGAAAGAAAAACTGCGTTCCAAACTAACTCGAGCAGCTCGTGCACCTGATGGTAATGGTTTGGTAAAGTCAGAGGAAGACTGCTTCCTATGTTTCATCAGTTTGTGTCTGTAGTGAACAACCTCCTCATCATGATCATAGTCATCTGATGTGGCAGGATGAGCTGAGGGTACATCAGGATCATGTGTGGAACTCCTGCTTGTTGTTGATACTGGCACAGGTCTGGTTAAAGGCTGCAGAGGTAACTCAAAAGATGCAAACTGGACACTGGGTAATGACTTTGAAAAACTGGCAACAGGACTGCTAACGCTGTAAATACTGCTGCTGAGCACTGATGATGGCTCATCCTGCTGACCAATCACTGTTGGTGAAGGATCTTCAACTTTGATGAGCTTGCCACTAAGTCCAACCACCAGTGGCGATGAAGGACAGCTAGAGTATGCATATCTTTCCTTCTTAATTGTCGCTGACGGACTTTGAGACAGCGGCGGAGTGGATGATTGCTCTCCTGAGCTGATGTACAGACTGGAAACGCCTGGGATATCAGTCTGTTTTGTCGAGAGAGAAGAGAAACCCAGTAGATCCAACACCCGTTGTGACATGCCTACAGCAGCAGTCTGCGTGGCTCTGTAATCCGAGCACTGTTTCATGTGCTGTCGCAGTATGTCAATGATGTTGTTTCTCTGCAGAGTCAAGTCCCCCAAGATGTTGATGAGCTCTGAGTTTTGAGACTGCAGCTTACGGATTTCCTAGAGGGCAGAAAGATGGCACAAGTTTATGAAATGAAAAAATACAGATTAAAGTATAAAACTTCTGAATCTTTAGGACAATTACCAAAAGTTGCTGTTGATTCTGGCATTCTGTGATCTGCTATGTGTTGTGTTTGCTACATATAGTATAAACAAATGATCTTAGTTTGGAAGTAGAGAACCACATTACAAGGCACTATACTAAATATTCCCCTCAGAGCTGAAGAAAGATTACTTACTACAAGACCTTATCAATACATTACTTAACCTTAGCTTAGGAAATACTCTGTGCTTTGTTTTTTTATGCAGGCTATGGGGGTGCAAAGGGAAAATGTCAAATGCTATGCAAGGACAGGATTAATTATCCGTCTGTATCATCTTAATAAATATTTGTTAGTACATACTACTGGGGATATTCAGCATCAACATACATCTATGCAAGTAGGGAACCTATGCTCTATTATATCCTAAAAATTGATTTGCAGGTCATGAAAAAACCAAAACACACAAAGAGCACAAAACACATCGAGAATATCAGGAGGATAGGAGTTGCATCTTATAATTTACTGTTTTTAAACCATCATTCACTGCCAACGGGCACAGGCCAGATGGCTGCTGAATCGGGAAGGTAAAGAAATCACCTGTCAGTACTCTCCCTTTGACTAACAGTTTTTTTGTTGTCATTAATCTTGTGAATGGAAAAAAACTTCAGTAGGTGACCGTAAGTTTCGTGGTATTTATGTGTAGGTATGAGTCAGCTTCCTAGCTGATTTAATATCAGTTAGTAATATTTATATGTATATAAATTTTCACAGCCTGCTGACTGTTCTTTTATTGCAGCATCCACTTGTATCACACACATTATCAGGACAGGGAAAGAGATTCAGCACTGTAATATCAGTGAAAGCAAGAAATTCAAGGTAGTTTATATTGCTACAGATCCTTGATCAATGATGATGTTCAATAACCTTACCATTTTCTCCTTCAGCACCTCAAAACACACAATGCCTAAGCTTTAAGAGAGATTATCCCTCATGTTTTTTTGTTTTTTTTGCAATGTATATGAAATCCCAGTTCCCTTTCCCTACCCTGTTAATGATCAGAGCAAGTCTATATCATTAAACTGGACAGAACTCACGTGTCAAATCTGCTTACATACAGTACTATCCCCAGTGTCTCAGGCATAAGATCAGTCTTGCTGATTCATTGCGAAAGCCAGCTTTGGAGATCTCTTCACAGAAATCAGTACTACATATTGTGTGCTCTTCATATTTAACTATGGTATGATCTTCATGTATATATTATAAGAGATCAAGTGGTCTGTGGAATGGCATTTACTCTTAACCCATACCTATATATAAATTAAGCTAGAAAAGAAATCAGGAAATTAAACACAACCAATCTTACCACAACTGCAGTCAATGTGTTAAGGCACTACTCATTCTTGAAGCCTATCGCTTGGTCAATAAAATGCAATGCTTCTAAGTTCCATTTGGCTTCTAAAAGCTTCTTGAAGGAGTGCAGACTTAAGGATATAAATTCAAACCTGAAGTAGAAGTAATAAATTCCACTTGTAAAGACGGCTTTTCCCCCTTCTTCACTGCATGAATGCTTCCACATTCTGGTAATCACTTACTGTACTTCCATGAAGCAGTTTCTTGTACTGAAGAAGGTAATATAAAAGTTCATTGTTTATTACAGCAGCCAAGCACTGCAATAAACTCCTCTTATTTTACCTCAACTAGCATGTCTTTACGCTTTTGGCCTTTCTCTCGAGATCTGCGAGCAGCAAGTCGGTTTAACTCCCGTCTACGGGCTCTCTTGATCAGCTCCTCTGAGGTCAACTGCTAACACAAAAAGAAGGGAACATACAGGTCATATGGATAAAGGTGGCACAGTGCATAAAATATGCATGCTCAATGAGAGAGATTCACACATCTATGTGATTCAACAAAAAAATTTTTAATGATTTTACCATAAAGTTGGTCGCATTATTTCAAATTTAATACAGTTTCACTGGAGACTTTAAACGAATTACATTCATCAGTTCAAACTGAATACGTGACATGAAAAGCAAGCAGTTATGGCAGGAAAATCCCTTTTTTTTCTCGCAACAATGCCTTGATGAACACTGTAAAATACAAATGCCTGTTTCAAAAAAATATTCTGGGATGAGAAGTATGTATATCTGAAACAAAAAAAGGATTGGACTTAACTAACAATTCCTATTACAAAAAAATGACAAATTAGCATATACACATACAAATACCCTCTTATTATTTTCTGCTCTCTTATCAGCTAATGTCATACAAATGTGCTTCCTTCTCTGGCATCTGTGTGTGCTTTCACAGTTTCAATTATAAACTTACCTCATCTTTGACTGGTTTCTTGAACTCAACCTGAAGCTCAGACTTTCCCTCAGCCTTGCGCCGTGACTGGATAATCCACTTCAGATCCTGTTTGATCAGGTTGCTAGCACTGCCTGAGTCAAGAGTCGCTAATGTTGCTACCACTAGCTTCTCATCCTGTGATAATTTGAGACAGGGGATCTTATAATTACTTTACATTTGTACTCAGTAATATAAAGTGAGAGAACCCATACTAGTTACAGTACCAGTTGTCATCTTTTAACAACACTGGTTAAAATAACTATCTTAGTAACAACTGAGTGACACTTCCTTTTGCAAGTTTCGGTAAACCTACACAACACTAAGCACTGTGTTGAGTTCACCAAAAGTGATTAAACAAAGTTCACGCCACTTTTCCATGATAAAAATTAAGGACCTTTTAAGGAGTCTTTCCAGTAAATCTACTCACCACCAGATCATAGAGTGATATAAAATGTCAATAGCTGTAAGCAGGAAATGATGCAATGGAACCTTTCTATCTCTCCAGATTACTGAATTACCCAGTAATAATTGCAGCACAGTTTAGAGACTCTTTCTTTAAAAAAATCAAGGACCTTTTCAAGACCATTTTTGCACCAATGAAGCATTTATTAAGGGTCTTAATATTTTTAAGGACCATTAAGGACTGTTAGGAGCCTGCATGAATCCTGTTACATGGAACCAAGTTACATGGAAACTTGGTCCCTTTGGTTCTGATTTGCTTCTTCTTTGCTATCAGTAATGGTTAAAGTGAACTTTTCTTAAAATTAGACTTATTATTCATGCTGTGAATGGAATCGACATGGCTGAGAGGCAAATTCACAGAGCACAGTGCACAGGTTGACAGTGTTCTACTGGTCCCACTTTCAACACAAAAGAGACAGACAATAGCAGTAGAAGAAATAAACACCTGAAGCACCAAAACACACCAGAGATGAATGCCTTAGCACAAGTTTACTGATCATTTTTGATTGAACTGATATCTGTGGCCCTAGCTGCAGACTCAACCATATTTAGCCTTGCACCGATAACAACTGTTATGACAATTTCTTCCAGTCTCAGTGCATCATTAGCATTGACTACAATTTCACATGCTGGTAGGACACAATAAATATTTTTAAACGTGCAACAGAAAAGTCAGAACTGACATGTGCATATCTCTGAGTGTAATTTTGAGAACAGAAATATATTAAATTGTATCAAAACACTACTTGTGCTGAAATGTAATATGTGATTCCCATGTATACAATGAGATTAGTGATCCATTCACTGGATTTTGGGTGCATTATAAATCACAAAGTATTGTTTTTAAAGGTCTAAGTTTACATGTGCTTTCATTCATGTTTCCCTCACATTTTTTTTTGTTGCCATTCCCTAAGATACAGTATCAATGTCCCTATGGATATGAATTGCAAAAAAGCATAGCAAATTTCAAGACATGAATGCTGTTAAAAAAAGCAAAAAGAATCATTTTGCATTTAAAACTTCAGGACTGAATATTTGCTACAGTAGGGCTACTGGTAGGGCCAAAAATAAACAGTTTTCATACACCAAGGTCCCATACTGGTATTGATGACCTTTCACAATTCACCTTTCTGAAGAGCAAAACAAAACTTTCCACATAGCTAAACTAGGCCAGCCAACATCTACTTTTTATTTACTTTGCAGCTCTGTTTTCCAGTCACAACACTTGTCTACAATAAGCTTTACTCTGTTATAGATGTTTTCAGTGTATCTTATCTTTCAGGCTATGGGAAATACAGATTTGTTTGCCCTGTGTGGCTGATTTGGTAAGGTGAATTGGAAAAGTTGTATATATTTGACTGTTAGCCGAGGTTAGTCATATTATGCCACTCCCTTTAAAAAGGAAACACCAACCCCAAACAGTTAGAATCACCTGTACCAAATTTCTTGAGTTCAGCAGGCCGGAGACACCTGTCATTGAGGTAGGTGACGAAGGCAGTGACATCGATGCCTGGGGTGACATGGAAGCTGTGTCCACCAGAGTGTCCATCATGGAGACGCGGACAGATGTGGAATGAGTGGTGACAGTGGTGGTCATGATGAGGATGAAGAGGGGGGTCCACAACAGCAAGCATCTGAGAATACAGAAATGTGGAAGGAAATGATTACATTATGATAAAGTCATATTTCATACATCTACATCTGAGGAACTAAAGTGTCCCACCTGAACTTAACATCTCCATCTTTTAAATAATTCTGATTTTTTAAAAAAATGACTGGTCACTGTATTAAGCCTTGCAGAGAATGATGATAAAAAATAATAAGAAACAATAATAAATTAATTATCTGAATGAAAATACTTTATTAGGCCAGGAAGAAAAGCTAAGATTAGTTAAAAGCTGTCCAAGAAACCCTACTTGGAAGAATATTCCGTTGCCAGGGACTAATACTGTTATGGACTTACAACAGCACTATTTCCGGGCAGTGAACTGATTCTGAATCAAACCCGCACATCAACAAATTGATGGTTATCATAAAATAGTATGAATAAGCCTTTTATTGAAACACTTTTAACGTGGTTGTTCAGTCATCTAAAATTCTGAAATTTCGCCAGAAATTCACCTATGCCCTGAAGAAGTACAGTTATCAGTTTTTATTTGTGTCAATTCAGTCTTTGACTGAAACATTACCCTGAATTGAGGAGACCTCACGAAGGGTCAGTGACTGTGTAGACACAGATCTGACTTGTATCACAACAATAGCAACACTGCTACAGTTGATAACACAGATCTGTTCAGGGTATATATATACACATGTCAAGACATGTTGTTAACCTTTAAAGTTTTACCACAGTCACTACTCTGTTACTCCGTCAACAGGTATAATAAAGATGCCAAAAACAGAAATAAGAACTTGATTACACGTCTCCACAATTTTCAGCTGAACACAACAAACGTGATCCTCCGTGTTTTTCATGACATCATAATATACATCACAGCCCGGCTGGTAGGGGCACAACTGCATTCTAGCTTCACAACATCTGGCTCCTGTCAACTTTTAATGGCTGACATGCCTTGAAATTCAACCCAGACATAATAAAGTTTTTGGCAACTTACACTTCCAGTGTTGTTCATTTTGACCTCAATGAAAACAAGAGATTTGCCACTGCTGAAAATGTCATTCCTTTAGCCATCTTGGCTTGCAAAGCATTGTATGTAATCATTCAACAAATTTAACCCAATTGTTACATAATGAGATATTAAGAGCCTACAGCACCAGGAATGGTTTAATATGGAGTAGGGCAATTAGGCAATACATGCTGGTGGGCCCCTCTGTGATGGATAAATGATAAAGAGCCAACAGAAAGTTGAGATGGTTTGAGACCAATCTTAATGAGTCAACTCCAACAAAGCTCACTTCTAGTTAATTGTTTATAAATGTAAATAAGTGTGATCACATCATCATCAAATCTCACTTCTGAAAGTAAGAGATGCATCAGCCACCAAAGGAACCAATCAATCAGTCATGTTCCTCCGACAATGGGAATGGAATGTGAAATAATGATTGTTGGAGTTGTGGCTAGCAATGCCCAGATGATCGTGCATGCATAATAACTATATGGTTTTGAGTGATGCAGGACCAAGAGACAACTGCCCCATCCGTCCCTGTAAGTGTATAGGAGCACACCAAATCTTAAGCTGTTCCCTATATACTATTCCCAGAAAAGTATTCCTATTATGGATTACTGTATTTCAGTCATCCATGGTATTTACTGTCAGCTCAGGTATGTTGTATCAGACCATCAGTAATTTAAGCACTGCACTGCTAGTATACATGTATATATCATTTATTCAAATTAAGCCTATCCTGAACACCTGACTCAACCTGCTGTGAGAAAATGATAATAGAGAAGTGAGTCATTCATTTATTCATTCTCTCAATAGGCACAATGACTTTGCTGGTTTGTAATGCTTTTCACAGATAACCATGTGTCTTTTTTGTTTCTTTTGCCATAATCTAATATTTGTCAGTTTCATGAGTTTAACTCTTCTCACGTAAAATTACTTCTCACCAAAAATGGTTTCATTCAGAAAGTTTCAAAAGGCTCATTACTAATTAAAATTTGTGTAGGAGGCAGTAACTCTCAAGGGAATGCAAATGCTGTTATTTCTAGCAACACCCCTATGTTGTTTGGACATTATCGACTACATTATGTTCCTCCATCAAAACAAAGGATTCCCAAATATTTTTATCAGCATCCAATAACGCTACCTCGGATTACTCTGAAATTATGTCCATGAGAAAATCATTATAATGAGGGACTTGCAAAAATTAGATTCCCACGAGAAACCATTTCCAACCTTTGGAAAATTAGACCCTTTTGAAAAAAAAGCACTTATACAGTCAGCCTGATCTTGTAGGTCAACTGTTTAGGCCTTTTTAATTGTAATTCCTGCAAAAGTTACTCAAACTCAATTGGATTCAAAGAGCTCACAACTTTTCTGTGCAAATTTCACTACATCTAAGGTGCAAATGATTAAATGGATTACTGTACTAAAGGGTCTAGACAAAATTGAGGGGATCTACCTCTGTACTGTGTGTTAACAGGATTTCATGACGATCAGCAACACTGAATGATCCAGAGCAATAACAAAGGAAGTAACAAAGATATATATATAAATTTATCTCCTTTACTGTGACTGTAAGTGTAATTAATTTCTTTGAGAAGATGTCTGACTGCCTACTTCCATCCTTTTGTCTTTCTTTTGTTTCCTTTTCTTTTCACTCAGTAAGTCTGCAGTGTTGATTTTATGACAGCTGACAGCTTACTTCCATCATCCTACAGAATGGAACTACTTTAGAGACGAAGAAAGAGAGGTTAGACTAGTTTAAGAATGGAAGGGGGATGGGGATGGTGGGTGTGGGAGGGAAGATGTGACCGCCAATATTTACTTTGTCATGGGCGCTAGACACCTATGTCCCACCAGCTTACAAGTGTTGGAATCCTGAGAATCTCATAACCAGGTCTAATATTCAGTGACGGGGGCTTGCCCTACATAACATTAAGAAAAAATGCACTGAGACAGCTGTGCTTATAGGTCAAGGCAAACCATTACAGAACATTCATGTGCACTTAAATAGGTATCTGCGCGTTTGAGTGTGGAAATTTGGACAGAGGAACAATGTTAGGAAAGTTACATTTTTTTCTAAACTTGCTTACTAGCAAAGAGTTTCTCTTCTTATCAGAAGTCCCACGAAAACTGTTCACATGTTTAAACAAAATGATATTTTCCTTTCTTTGATATGTCATCATCCAGTATCATGAATAATGAAAGCAACTGGATGGAGATTTTTGTTTTTCAGCATCTTTTTATCATCTGAAATCTGTCGTAAGCATGACAGGAAACTGACAGTAAAGATTTGGCTTTTCGATTCATTAGGAGGCTGGCAATTATATAATGGATAATTTTCATTTTTCTTAAATCTATGGAAAACCAATGAAACAATGGGATAACTTATATTTCTTCATAGGGTCTGACTTTGACCCAACCTAATATTCCATTTTCATATGATACTAGACAATGTTTTTTCCCGACCCAACATTCGCACAATTTAATTTGCCCTTAAAATTTCAAAATTCACCTTCAAATTATACTGAATGCACACCAATCTCCCCTTCTTTTCTGCAATCCAAAGTTTGTATTACTTGAGAAAAACCTAAAATTCCGCTTAAAATTTATAAATCCCTCTTTATATTCATGACGGGGGTTGGGGGGTGGGAAGGTGGAAAGGTTCCCTGAACTCAAATGGCCTGGAAAAAATACTGACTGGATTAATGTTGTATTTAGCCTGTGCAACATGAAGATCAATTTAGAAATGCTCATAACATCATAGAAGCTTTCTGTTAACCTGCATCATCCCTCACAAACAAACACTCATCATCCTAAATTGGCATTTCATCATTTTTTTAAAAAATTATCTTATCATGCAATTGAAGTTTTTTAGCTTATTTTCCACGTGTAGTAATCAAGAATAGAAAATAAGTCTCGGCATATTTGCATGGGGCTGAGATGTTGGCAATGCAGATATCTATTCATAAAATTATACTCTACAAACTTTGGCTTGCTGACTCATCTAATTAGCCTGGTGTTTTTAACGTGAGTTTTTTTTTTTATGTAATCTTTGTCAAAATTGTATTTCAAAGGAAAGGGTGTGCTTTTATGAAATTTGTGTCTGTGTTTGAAAGATGGATGCTGTATGTTGTCAAAGGCTATAGACTATCTGTGCTAGAGACTTCAACGACTTCATCCATTGCCGTTTTATGACTAAGTGGTATTACAGTCATGTTAAGGTCATCTCTAACAGTAAGAGTCAGTTTGCCCTGTTGTGTTAAACATCATTAGATGTCAGACCGCAGACTATCAACCCCATGTATCTCCTCTCACTGTTATCTGTATTAGTCCCGACTGTGCAACGCAATCTTTGATTGTGTGGAGATAAAACTGCACTGCAGCAAGGTGAAGGAGGCAGTGCGGGAGCCCTTGCTGCACCGCACAACACTGCGTTAGCCGACTGCATATAAAGTGTGTTGTGTAGCTCTGTCCTTGAGGTCAGGACAAGCTCTTCCGACTGGCGCGCTAGCAACCGTTCCTTGCTCGAATCTACCGGGTCCGTGACGTTGCAGCGGGAAAACAGTCTGCCAGGCTACGCGCTGCATTGGAAATCAGGTCATTCATTCTGAAACATGAATAGAACCGCGGCATACTTGCATTCCAATCTTTACTCACTATCTAAAAATAGCCATGAGATAACTAGGGCGACTGATTCTGATTGGCTGAGGACGACTGCCAGAGTGTCAATCACGTTTTTAGCAACGACATGTCGTTCAGCCGGAGGGAGGCAAGCTGGAGGGAACGCAGAGTACGCGTTTACATTGCAACAGTAACACATAGATTAAGATGCAATGAAACATGTTATAGTTAAAATACTGTCAAAATCATGTTTTAACAAACAATGCAGTCATAAAACATTGCCGGGGAAAGGGAATGCTAAATTTATCGATGATACGTGGGAATACAAGTGATCTCCCCTTCCCACTTCTCACTACGGCACGGCCTTGTGTGTGGCGTAGTAGTACGGCGGAGGTGTAGGGACGACGAGGTCGACAACATAGTGGAGCACGCCGAACTAAGAACATGCTTCTCCTTATGGATTTATAAATGCATAATATATCATACCTACCAATAGTATTATCAAGAATCTTTCAACACAATAATGTGAAAATTAGCAACTCGGATTTTGCAGAGCACATTGCACTGATCCCACACCCGACGCCGTTCCATGAATCACTAGGTGGCCAGGCCAAAGGGAGAGCAGTCTAGTCGACGTTTGGGAGTGTAGGAAAACAATACCCGACAGAGTTGCTCGCATTCCACTGAGGGCAAATGGAGGCCAGGACGCTCTATGGTAGACTACTACTTTGGTGCAGAGGTGAACGTACGCACGTATGGAACACCGTGAAATCCGAATAGAATTAAGTGGGCTAAAATCAGTCATAGTGATATTTCTAGGTTAGGTAGGAAGACCAGCCTAGACTAGACTATATGTATAATGACACGACGGGTAGAGTAGATTTATTTTTGATATCCGGACAAAATTTTTCCAAAAGCAAATTAAAACTTATCCCATCGGGTGCAGTTTGCTTAGCCTGTTTTATGATATGAAGACTGGATACAATAAAGGTATGTTATCCGACTCATCCAGATGGTTGATATTATAGTCCACTTAGTCACTGGCGACAAAGTATCGATTAAGGACCATAATAATAATACGCGTGAGCATTTATTTGGGAAGTGTGTTAGGGTCACGGGTGAACACTAGGCTCGCACGTGGAAGTCGGGCTCCATTAAATTAAATTGTTGTGAAGTTAATGTTCCTGTAGTGTAGTGGTAACACGTTCAGACTTGCAAGCTGAGAGACCCTGATTCGATTCCTGGCAGGGACCGAAAATTTCTAGTGTAGGTTTTTTGCGGCCCATCTTCTCAAAAATTAATCACACAGTAATTTGGTAAAATCCCTGGTGACACCTCCCTAACATAATATGTAACATCTGAAAATTATCAGACTGAGCTCATATTAGTCTCCCTTACATAATAATAAGAGAAAGAATGCTATGCTATGCCTTTCTACCCGGTTACACTTGGCGAATGTCGGCAGGATGTCTCATAGGAGCCTTGGGGATGCAGTAACGAGAGTAGAGGGTTCTGTAACACATAGGCAGAGACATAAGACAAAGTGGGAGGTAGTGTTCTAAGAACTGGGATAACCATATTATAGGCTATAGGAATGGCCTCAGGTTCATTGTGGACAGAAAGCCGATGGAGTTGAGATATCATATAAGAATGATCTCATACTCATCGAGATCTGTAAGTTGTCATGAGGACATGACATGAATAAGCAGGGGGGGAGTGTGAGCATTCGGGAAGTGTGTTAGGGTCACGGGTGCACATTAGGCTCGCACGTGCAAGTAGGGACCGTTTCAGGCAGTAGGTATTTAAGAATTAAATTGCTGTAAAGTTAAGTAGCCCTATAGTGTTCCGACTTGCAAGCTGAGAGACCCTGGTTCGATTCCCGGCAGGGACAGGAAATTTCTAGTGTGAGTATTTTTCGGCCCATGCTCTCAAAAATTGATAATTCACAGTAATTTGGTAAACTTCCTTCCTTAAAATAATATGTAACATCTGAAGATTATCAGACTGAGCTCACATTCCTCCCCCTTACATGTAACAGAAAGAATGCTATGGTATATATGCCTTTCCACCCGGTTACGTACGCTAAATCTGTGCTATATGCAGGTAGAGAATATCGTGACTGGACAGTGGAGCCTTGGGACGCAGTTCTCACACAGTTTCTGATTTCCTTCCTAAAGTTAGGAGCATAAATTCTACGAAATATGAGGCTGCAAACCCTCTGATCAGCCTGCCAGAATATGAATATTGCAGATGGCTTCATGAATAAAGACTACGCATCTTTTCTTCTAGTTACGGTATTCTTATTGTCGAAAATAAAATTCAAAGGCCACTCATCTTTCCTTTTAGTTATTCTCATCGTCGAATGTAAATTTTTCTATGTCTTTGTTACAGTGACTTTATACCACAAAGCATAATGATAAAGCATGTGATATGTACATGGTTGGTATCTCCCTCATAGACTGGCATATGCCCACATTCGATAGCTCATTCTTTTTTATTCATTCAGTCACATATACTGAGCAGCTTGATGATTGATTCACTACTTCGATCATTCATTCATTCATAAACTTTCTTTGAGCCAGTCACAGTAGGTCTTTGACCTGGTCAGTGTACCTGTACAATATGAACTTTTGGATCTGATTGTGAGAATGGCTTAAGCAAAGTGGTGTGTAGCCTAAGTGCCTGACTTGTGCCTGTGTGCTTCACGTTGGTCAGTATGTTTTGTAATGTTTGCTCATATGTGTTGAACCTGAGCTAATAAAGTGTTTTGAATGTGTATTGTATTGTTTTGTGCAGTGTAGTGTAGTGTAGTGTAGTGTAGTGTAGTGTAGTGTAGTGTAGTGTGTAGTGTAGTGTAGTGTAGTGTAGTGTAGTGTAGTGTAGTGTAGTAGTGTAGTGTGGCCGATCGGCTGAAAGGGGGTAGGGGGGATGACCATAACAGGCTCCAAATGGCGAGGGGAGAGACTCTAGAGAGTTAAAGAGGGGGAGAAAGATGACACATATTTATAACAACTTTATGGCGGGGGAGGCGAGAATTAGAACACGACATAATGATATGGCGTTGCATTTAATGGTGACGGGAGGGAGGGGGCATGTGCAGGCGTCACTCAAATAGTGATGACAGTCATGTTTTCTGGGCCAGACGGGATACATTTGGGGCATAAACGCTGTTTATCTACGGCAGTACAGCCAGTGTTGATTTTACAGTCATCACACTGTTTAGGGCCACTGCATGAAAACAACAGTGGCACTGCTTGTACATCAGCGTGCACTGCACAAGGCTGATAATCTGTAATAGTGCTTGTGATCTGAGAAGACGGGTATTCGAATCGACAAAGTCGTGTCATCAAAGGTTGGCTACTACTTAAGGTGGCGTAACTTTGCTAAACACCTCCACATATCTTGTGGTATTTGTGTGTGTGTGTGTGTGTGTGTGTGTGTGTGTGTGTGTGTGTGTGTGTGTGTGTGATCAGTTTTATACACACATACACACATGCTTATGTAGGCATACAGGCTCTAACTGTCCTACTTCGGCACATACATTATAACATTAAGTGACGGCTCAAAACTGCTGTAACGAAATTCACTATGATCAGTGGATAAGCCCTTTTAACTATTTTGCTAATTTTCAACCTAGCAAATGTAATTTAAAAAAAAAGAAAACTCGTCACTGATGTTCTTCATTTAGAGAAATTATATATTTGTATTAATGTCATGGAATAGCACAACCGCTAAAGGGGACTATAAACACCGCCAAATAACCATCCAAGATATAATGTAAACCGGAAAAAAAAATAACCAGGAAGGTGGGCTCACGTGACAATGGTCGTCACAAGCACGTGAAGCTATAGTTTTGTGCCCAAAATAGCCCTGACTCATGCTCGTCAGTATCGGTCTTTGATTATGGCCCTTGCTATTTAGGTGCTCACTGTAAACATTTAATGGGTTGTTTCCCCTCTACTGTCTGTATGCAGCTTCTTCTGTCTTAAACGTGGACACATAGGTCAAAAATAATGTTCTGTTTTCCAGTACTTTTTTCTTCTGAAAATTATCTATGGTGCATACCGAGACAATCTGGCGAAGAAAGAGCACCATTCTGTTAATGCATGCATGTGTAATATAACGCAATAAAAAGGCTGGGGTGACCGGGATTTGCCCTTGCGTCTAGAGTTATTCCTCTTCTCCGAACAGCAGCGACTTATGGTAAAAATGATGACGTCACTGAAATTCCAGCCACTACAGATACCTCTATCTGTCGAAGTATTATTTAGCTTTCAATTAAGGTATTGGTCATCCAAATTCAAAAGTAAAGTTTGACAGTGTAAGCCATGTATAGTATTCTGCATTTTTATTGCCCCAGTTGACACAGCTGCCGATTACATTGTAATTAAAAGATTCAGACACTGGCTAGATAGCTTGACCGTGGGGTAGAATCAGAGACCTTACATCTTGTAAGGTCTCTGGTAGAACGTATATGACGTAAGCTCATGGCCGCCACTTTGCATAACGTAACCCGTAGGTTGCCTGGGGCAGGCAGAGACATTATAATATCATGTTGACAGACACTTGAAAGACTGTTAAATTTTATTGGAATAACATGGCATCGTATGATTTAACATGGTCTGTAGGACGATGCAACTTTCTTTATGCTTGGAGAGAAAGTATAATAAATTACGTTATCTTTATTTATTTTTTTAAAAAAAAGGACAGAGAGAGAGGTGTTCGGTTTTCATTCCAGTCGCCTTAATTCAACTCCCTCATTATGCTTGCCAACCATTTCTTCTGTGTTTCATGCCAATCCCGGTATAGAATTTTGTTTTCTACCTTTATGCCTTCTTTTTCGTACTTGCACACTTGACGTGGACATTTTGAAGTTCGTGGAAGCCATAAAGCAACTACGAAACTGCAGTTAAAACAGATATGGGATTGGCGGAAGTGTTTGTGTGGCGGAGAAGGGTGAAGGATGCATGACACTTGCTCTGCATGCCTAATATCCTGGGGTTTCCCAACTTCACCACAATCAAGATCAGCTTGTTGGATGACACGCGACCAAATAGTGTCAATAATTAGACGGGATACTCTAGGCAATCACCCTAACAAAAGAATGTTTAGGCGTAGTTTTGGCTCCCTCTAGCGGAGGGCTAGGAAACCGCTTAGCCTTGTCCACGCAGAGGCCTGGCCTTCATAGAAACGAACTAGACCTAGTCTACAGGTAAATCAACGAGATATTTCTTACTGGCCTACTCTCTGATCATGCATGGACGTTTTCCTGCATTTTTAAAAAAATGTTTAATCTTATTCATTTTGATACACTAAATTTACAAAACAAAACCTGACAACATTACTGGCTGCATGCCGAAGTCAGCGCATTCACAAGCAATTTACAGTCGAAAAAAGAGTAGGGCCTATCATTTACAAAGACTTTCGTGTCATTTTTAGCATCAATGAAAATTAATTCAACAAGGCATGCCTTATACTACACTTCCCGTGGTACCCCCCGCGCTCCCCAACAACTCTCTTTCTCTTCCCTGTTAGCAGACAGAAAAACATTCATTCTTTTCCATCATATAATTATGTCAAGTACGCTATGTCCTAGACATGCAAATGATACGTGCATATTATAGACCTGCTCGTCTCTACGCTTTGAAGGTAATGTCAAGGCCTATACTGAACTGAACTGTCTACATGCATTTGTACCTCAGCTGTGTTCATTCATATTACCATCACAAAAGAGTGACTGATACGTTTATATAGGCAGGTGGGGTGGAATTGACACTAGGTTATTTACAGCTGAACGTCTGTCTCTGGTAATTGATTGTACTGCAGAATGATGTGTACATTACGGTTGGATTGAAGTAATGAGTACGGTATTAGAGTATTTGAGGTTTCTTTAGACCCCCCCCCCCTTTTTTTTTTCTTCCCTCTATAGTCCTATGGTCTCTGCTGTGGCCCTTGAGTCTCTGTCTCTCCTCTTGGCCTTTCTATCTCAAATACAGTAACTCCGCTGTTACATTTGGTCCACTCGCCACGTGCGGTGCTGACCCCTGGCTGAGCGCATGAGAAAGTTTGAAAGTGGATGATCAGACGCCGATTCCAGAGCCCGTCATAACTTGACTCCTCCCCTTATTGTTGTGGGTTCGCCACTACTCTTGTCTGTAATTTAAGTTATTGAAATTATACATTTAAGTAACCTTTTTATGATTATTATATAAGAATATGACATTTTGTCTTGTTTCACTTGAGTTCTAGCTGTTTCGGCCTTTTTTTTTAAAGTTTACTTACGGCACTNGGGGGTAACGTTTACTTACGGCACTATTTGTTGTCGAGGAGTAGGGAGTGAGTGTCAAGTTTGGCCTATAGGTTACAGACCTGTAATAGGATTGGACCCTTTTTTCCTCTATGGGCTATATTAACATTTTGAGCTGCCCTCTGAACCCAAAGTTTTAGCTTTCACCCAGACCCATACCAGATTGAAGCTTATTATGTGGCCCAAATTTTAAGACTTACCCAACCCTAGCAAGCCCATTGAAATTTTGAGCTTGGTTGCTATAAAATTGTAAACAGACCCTACATTTTTCACTGGTCAGTGCCAAACCCCTCCTCTTCCGCCTGAGCACACCCTTGACCTGGCAGTTCCAGCCCAGGGCTAAATAGTGCCTGGAAAAATAAAGTAAAATGGACACAGATTCCCATGATATCAAAATTTCCCCTCAGGAGCCCTTATTACTGGAAGCAGGGCATGCCAAAAGAGGGAAAAAGGGAGATGAAATATACCCCCTAAGTCGCAGGACCCAAAAGTGAAAGTACAATTACAGGCCTGTATACGAGGGAATTGAGTCTGGAATCTGGCGCGAGATTGTCTCCTCCTAGTCACCACAATCATGTTTTCTATATAATATGCCGAGCTGCTGACTATGTAGTTGTGTTGTGGTTGTGCTGATTCGAAAGTGATGAGCAGAGCTGTTTTGAGCGCCTGAGGAAGCCACCTCTTATGGCCTTAGACTGGTTGGGTTTGTTTTGTTTTTTTTTGGTTTTCTGTTCTTCTGCTTCTTGCTTTGCTTATATAGATTAGCTGGTCAATAAAAGTGTGCACCACACACCCAGTCAACGAATGTTCTGCGTCCTGGTTGCGCTTTGGTTAAATGTGTGTGTCTCACCTACCACCGGCCCACATTTATGTTTATGACAGTTATTCACTGTAAAGATGTGTTGTTAAAGAACGAAAAGATGAGCCCAGTTTAGACATGTTTCTAGCATATCTTGTGCTCCCCCCGGCCAGAAGTTTAACTTTCTCTTTGACAGACGTTTCGCTATACTGACACTCTTCCTAATGTTGTTACTCATGTGCTGAGGTCATCCACTGCTAAAATTGCCTCATTTTTTTTTCTTGGTCTGTGGAGCCGACTTCATAACTAACGCAGTATTCACAGCAGCTGAGAGATCAGTGACTATCTAGATATCTGTTGTACATCTGAATCTAAATCTAAATCTAAGCGCATAAGTTGAGCTGAATGAAAAAAAATTAATAAAATAAAAGCTAATTTCCGATCTTCCAGCACTTTTTTGGAAACCGAATGAATGACAGATCAGGATTCAGTTTCGAGTCGGAGCTTATATGCGACTATAGTAACTACTCTGTGAGAGCCATTTTACCATTCTCTACAGTAGGTGGTGCTAAGTGGTGGTCCTAGCCATGCCATAAACATTACTACTACTACTATGGCTACTGCTACTACTACTACTACTATTATTACTACTACTACTATTACTACTACTACTATGGCTGCTACTACTACTACTATTACTACTACTACTATGGCTGCTACTACTACTACTACTATTACTACTACTACTACTACTACTACTACTACTACGGCTACTACTACTACTACTACTACGGCTGCTATTAGTAGGGATTCTACTAATACTACTACGACTACTACTACCGCTACCACTATTATTACTACTACTATTTCTGCTACGGCTACTACCACTACTACTACGGCTTAGTACTACTACGACTAGCACTATCAAGTACTACTACTACGGCTACTACCACTACTGCTACTACTACCGTTACTACGACTAATAATAATAATTGTAATGTAATAGTGATTTTCACACTACACTTATATTGGAAAATGCACAGGGGTGGTCTGAGTGAACCACACCGGCCGCCTCCTCCCTTCCCTACCTCCATGGGGCTGGTCACTTCCACTGCGGAAAGAGAAAGCGGGGAGAGAAAGAGAAAGGAAGGTAGCTGTCCATTACCAAGATAGTGGGAGGAGAAGGAATGTCTCTCCTTCGGAGGGTTCCTAGATTCGCCCTTGGTCTAAATGCTAGATACTTACGAAATACAATGAATGATTGAAAACTAAAATGAAATTACTTTTTCACTGCAGTAAATGGTTTGGAACAGTCCTTTTCAATACCTAAATAATAGGTATAAACACCAACATACATGAATGATTATAAACGTAACGGAATTTAAGTTAGTGTATTGATATATCCGTGATCGACGGATATTGACTTGGATTTTCCACGGGCCTATCCTGTGGCACTGAGATTAAAAGGGAGGGCAAATTAATCTAGCTGAAGTAAAGGTTTCCCCAGTTCTCATTCCTAAAGAATTTTCAAATCTTCGAGAGCTATCATAAAAGGGGTGGTAGATCTACATAGGTATTTGTATAAGGTGATTGTGTGGAAAAAGTTATTTGATTGCGAAATACAGACCTCTCACCACAGTTGAGAGCTGATTCAGCATGATTGGTGAACAAGGACAAACATCAAGACGCGTTGCGTTATCACCAGGAGCTAGGAGGGTAGAATGTGATAGCTCTTATAACTGGGTCAATGCAGGAAATTTTGACAGGGAATGTCTTTAACAATAGCTTTGCAGTACAGAATGTTATAGATTAGTGAGTGCGTTCAAAACGCTAAACTTGTACTTCAGTTGCCATTTACAAAATTGCTTCCTGCTGGCCGATAATTCAATAGGCGTTGAAACAAGGAAGTGCTTTAAGGGTGCACAGGATGTACTTCAACCCATCTATCTCTCCCTGCCTCTATCTATCTATCTATCTATCTATCTATCTATCTATCTATCTATCCCCGCCATCCATCCATCCATCCATCCATCCATCCATCCATCCATCCATCCATCCATCCATCCCTCCGCCGGCCTGCCTGCCTGCCTGCCTGTCTGTCTGTCTGTCTGTCTGTCTGTCTGTCTGTCTGTCTGTCTGTCTGTCTGTCAAACATTGACAGATTGTTAATTGGTGGGATGTCTCGATCTGCAGCACCTTTTGACTTCTCCAATGTGATATGTACCTTGCTAGTTTTCATGTCCTTTTCAAACATACATTATTTTGTCATACGTTGGTTTTGTTTACTGTGTTCCAGAGCAGTTGAAGTACACAAAATCAGCGTACTATAAACGTATGTTTGAAAAGGGCAGGAAATAAACATTATCTATTTTTATCGTATATATACGAATAGCTGCAATAACCTAGCAATTTTATAGTAGGCTATATTATCATATAAATATTAACGGTGTGCAAATATAAATACGATGCATTGCAAGCTGATAGAAATTTAGTCTCACTCCTCTCACTTTCCCACCTCCGTCCTCACCCCCAAATTGCCCATTTTCTCGGAAGCTGTGTACTATCACAGCTATGTAACCCACAACCCGCTCTCCTAGAAACAGGTCACCAAGAATTATAAAGTCACTGTGCTAAAGGTTTGTCATGTTGAGTAAAATTGTATCAGTTCGGCGAAAAAAATCGTTGCCGCCTTTTACTATATCTCTTCTCTCCTCCCCTCCTATCCTCTGTCCTAGATCCGCCTCCACCCACGCAGTCATTATGGGACCCTTTCGTGCATTGTGCACTGAAATAGGGACATAGTTTGTGCAATACGTGGTTGGTTTCAATAACCTTTAAACGATCCGTGGACACCGATTCTTTTGTTTATTCTTTTCCTCTCATCGATTCCTGGCCGATATCGAACCAAAGAGAAGGAGGGTGGGGGTGGGAGGAAATCTAATTATTAGATTCTGACACACCTATGGAAACGGCTTCGGCAATTAAGGTAACCAGCACCTCCCAGTTTGAAATTCGAATACTGGTGCCATGCAGGTTCAGAAAAACATGCTGTCTTAAATATAGATATGCTTACTATCTTAAAGATATATGTGTCTGTCAAAAGTAATGTTCGTTTTCTAATACATTTACTGGGAATTATCTTTAGCGCCCAAACAACCAATGTTAGACAAGAGCATCTTGTATCCCAAAAATTTTTGTTCTCCTCTCCCGAACAACAAAGGCTTATGGAGAAAAAATGTGACGTCACTTAGGTTCCCGCACTCCGGGCAGTTATGAGTAACAACGTATTATTTAGCTTTCCTTTGAGGTTGTTGTCACTGAAATTCAGAAAGTAAGTTTAGATTGTTGCCGGCATTTAAAATACTTGTTTTGTGGTAGACTAATGCGGTATCATAGTAATCCTAAGCTTCAATAAAAGGTGGGTAGAAATTTAAATGCTAAAGACTTTTTAAACAGCCCCTGCCAGTTGCCCTTTGCCTGCAACTTAAAAACATGCTTCAGGCGATGTTACTCATTTTAGGGTTGGTCGGAGAAGATGCCGGATATTAAGTTGTAAATTACTAAGTATGTATATGTGACTTGTAAGCAGGTATTGTTAGGTGAAGCTGTTGCAGTTGTAGGCAAAGTGTTGGAAACACAGGTGAAGATCATAAAGCAAATTTCAAAAGAAAAGAAAGCCGATGTATTACAATCTGAAATTTACCATCACGTAATTCGTAAAACTCTCAAGTTATCAAGGGTTACGGTGTACCTGTATAATAGGGTAGACAGGATAGGAAAAAGGCAGTGATAAACGATTTACGCCCCTCCCCCCTTAGTTGTCGCTGTCGTTCTTGTTGTTGTTGCAGCTCTTTTTTGTTGTTATCGCTGCCATTGTACGTATATCCTGTTCTACTGGCTGACGTTATTTCTTTCTAAGATTATATCACCGTCGTTGTATCGTTTCTTCTGTTCTCATCGCTTTGTCGTTGTTGTTGTTGTTGTTGCCGCTGCTGTTGTTGCTGCTGCTTTTGTTGTTGTCGTCGTCGTTATTGTTTAAAGCTATGATAGTGCCAGCAGCACCTGGCATTTCTTATGCAATGTTAAATAGTCCCTATAAAATTAGTCATGGGGGCGAGGGAAAGGGATTGGATTTGAATTTCAAAAGCTTAGATAGGTGTAAATACATTTATGAACTTAGAATAGGTGAGGTTTAGCCACTCAAGTATAAACTTTGTGGTTGTTGCTAGGTTGATAAAGTTACCCCGTTTGCTGAGAGAAAAGGCCTAAAATATTAAGTGGCCTGCTTCGCTGCCAAAGTTCTTAAAATCTAATTGGTTTAGGGGCATTTTTCTTTGAGTCAAAATCTGGAGGAAGTGTGGATAGTATTTTGGCATGGGATCCCGTAAACCCTTATATAACCAACAGTGAAAAAAACATTAAAATCCTCAGAACTTACTATACTTTATTTGAATATTAACTTCAGGTGATCAAGAGAGATCAGTACCACTGGAGATAACACATGTGCATCTTTTATATAATTTTATTAAAACTGGAACAACAGCGATATTAACAATGAATGTACATTTATTCTAGAGACGGGTCAGGGTGCACTGTCGACTCGGATATTATACACTTCATATCCGAAAATCAAAAAGAAAATGAAATCGATCTGACTGTTCGTTTCTAACTTCTTTTACATAGGTTTTCGATTTTTTTATGTTCAGCTAGACTTTCGAACTCTATGAGCAGAAACTAAAGATGCCATGAAAAGAGTGAAGAGCGGGAGGGGAGGCGGGGAGGAGAGTATGAGGGGAGAGAATGGAAAGGAACCGGTTGATAAAGGTGGAATTGGAAAGTAGCGTTCCTCAAACATTCTTTTCAGACTCCTTGGACTTTTCCCTACTTCAGCTTTATAAAAGTTAACTATTCATTTTCCTTCGGGACGTTGGCTAAAAATGTAATATTTCTTTCAACTAACCACGAATATAGGTAGGCCCATAACAATTATTGACTGGCCTCTGAACCGAAGGCTCTGGTCGAATGTAGATAAAAGGATTGAAAGAAGGAAGAGAGAAAAGGGGAAGGGATAATCAAACAGTAGAATATATCTGAACTCATCAAGGCTTAGTTGAATTAGATACACTGGCATACTCTTAGATTTTGTCTTTGTTGTATTTGTGTGCGTTTTCCGCTACATTGCATGCTTCAGATTATTTCTTTTTTTTTTCCCATGCATTATTCGCTACATTGACGCCTCTCACATCATTTCTTCACGGTATTTCAATGCATTTTCGCAGAACATATCACCAGTGGTAAGTGTAAGTTATCTGTCTTGCAAGCTTTGAGATGCGTAATCGAAGGATTGCGGCTTTCTATAGCTTACAAATTCCGCCAAAAATCCAGCCACAGATTTTTATTTTTATTCATGAGATATTTTCTGCAATTCTTCTCTCTTTTAGAGCTGTGTTTTTACTAGTTTTAATACAGTAAAACTTTTGATTTAGCAAAAATTTAACCTGCAAGTTGTTATTGTTGTTTCTACCATTCCCTGAGATTATAATCGTTGTGATCAGAAAGAGTAAACGGTTGTGATAGAAAGAGAGAGAGAGGGAGAGAGAGAACATGAGGGAGAGAGAGAGAGAAAATGAATTTAGATAGAACTGATAAACAGACATATTTTTGGGCAGGCATGTAAACAGTCTCAATCAGCCAACCTGACAGGCATGTAGACAGGCAGGCAGATGGGCAGACAAACAGTGAATGTGAGAGAGATAAAGATATACTCAAACAAAAGAGAATGGTTGTAAACCAGCTCAACAGGCAAAAACAGACCATAAAGCCATAAAAGAAGACATTAACTTGTCGTTTCATTTCACAAATATTTATTAATGTCATACAACATTGATGCAGTATAAATCCATTGTTAAAAATATATAACAAAATAGTACAAAATTATCACAGCATAAACAAACAGAATATTATATATAACAAGGTACATGAACTGATCATTTGTGACTTACAAGAATTCAATAATGTGGTCATGTTATTTCTCTCGAGGAGGGGAGAGGGGAAAGTGTACCAGACATGGACAAAAGTAACATTATCTGATAAAATATAATATATCTCCACAATGTGCAACTGCATAATACAAGTAAAGAGGGTTGTCTTATAACTTGCTGGTCCAATACAGTAAGAAACAGTGTGAAAATTCTCACGTTAAGAACTGTAATCAAAATGAGTGTTGCTGTTATTTAAGGCCTTTCTTCTCATGTAAGGACATTTTCTTGCTACTTCCTGAAATAAAGCCATTGATTGTCCCTGAGCAGCTTACTCTCATATACCCTAGGAAAGTGTTAATAAAAACATTCAGTACTTTCATCTACATCAATATCACACATGATTAATTCCTTGGCAAAGTAATAAATATATCTCAAAGTTCCTTTATTTTCCATGAGACTGATCCCATAATGCTTTTGATTAAATTTGAACAATAAATATGAGACTGTGGCATCTTTACCATATACTCATCTAACACATACCATGAGCACTGCTTACAATTTGAATTTCAATGGATAGACATCTTGAAATATGTCATTAGTATAATATGTAGTACTACAGTATAATGGAACTCCGACAACACAACTTTTCTTTGGACCAAGGTTCTGAAGACATGTTATCAGAAGTTTTATGCTATCCTGAATGCTTTTTTATAAAAAAGAAACTCTTTGGGAGTGTCAAGTGGTGTGTTATAAAGTATGGGATTGTGTTCAGCAGTGTTCCCTTTTTTAGAGTTCCACTTTAGTTTGTGTGATGTATTGTTTCATATGGTGGCCCTCATCAGTCCTAACACTTTTTACACATTCAGTCATAAAAACAATGTGGTCTTTATTTTAAGGCTAGTTGAACTGAATGCATACATGCAAAAACAGTCCAAATGCATTGATATAAAATTGCAGTACTGCATGAGCAATATCCAAACTGCCTCAGCATCATAAGAATAGGCTTTGCCTTTGATTTTTTACTTTGTGATACTGATGTGCCTGTAAATTGATGTGAGATAAATCAGCTTTTAAAACAACAAAAGTCTAATAGTGCAAAAGATGACAAATGAATTATATGATATAGCAGTAACTAAATGTTTTCATACATGTGCAAGTTGAAAAAAAAACGGGGTAGTATGCAACTTAGTTTATACAAATATTGTTCATTGGCTAAGAAGCTAAGTGGCATGAAAAACAGAAGTGTGTATTCAAAAGTTTCTTTCTGTCTAGCATATGTGACTAGTCCTGTCAGTCAGCATAACACTCAAGATATTCCATCAGTAACAGTAATAAAAATTAACACTGTTTCATGTAGCTCAGCCAACTAAGTACTGTCCCAGTTTTGACAGGACTAATCACCTACACCTCTTGGTATATTATGTTTGTTCACAGACTGAACACACACACAAGCACAAAACCAATAATGAGCAGTTTTAATATGAGAACAAAAGGTTTTTTCCAAGTAAGTAACTTTACAGAATATGAATCATTCATTGCAAGGTTGTACACCCTTTGTACGGACAAATATTTGAGCATTGGATTGTAGAAATGGTCTCTATCTCAAGACCTCAAAAGCTCACATTGCTGGTTCTATGGAGAAAAATATTTAGATAATACAAGAAGAACATGCACACCCTATACAGTAATTTTTATGGCAGTAACAAAGTCTTCCCAAGCATCATGAAAGCATGACATCAAATGATCAAAACACACACTTCATCCAAAAATTGATAATAGAATCTTGTAGTCTGAAAGTGCTAAATAAAAGAAAACAATCAAAAGATTTGTACAATATGATATAGCCGCAGAAAGATTTAACAAGTTAAACAGTTTGTGATTTACATGGAACCACATTAATTAACACAGTACTTAACAAATCAAATTTCTAATAAATTAACTCCTCTGAAACCAAATGACTCCAATCCTACACTCTATCCCCCATAGGTCCTCATCCTCCATAGGCAAAAGAATATTCTCAATCCCCATCTGTTTCAAACAATACTAGATTTATAGAAAATTAAATATCAGGTCTTCTGAGTGAAGTTTAAGCTTAGTAAGAAATAATATATGATACTCATAAGAGTTGCACTGAGTAAGTTAATTAATGCACAATATAATAGTGAAAGACTTCTTCAAGGTAGATATTTTACCACAGCCAGCAAGCTGAAATTACAGTGTATGTAAATACACATTTGTTAAATTGACAACAGGTTTATCTAGACTGAATTCAACAGAGTTTTTACCACTGTGGAGCAGTATTACTTGAGCAGCTCTAGCTTATTTGAAGGGCTACACATAAATAAAGACAATATATATATATATTGCCATTGGAATGGTTCTAACGTTAACTATATTTATTTCTCATTCTGCCTTCATCTCTCCCATTGGCTACTTCTCCTCTTTCTCTCTCTCTCTCTCTCTCTCTCTCTGGCTCTCTCTCTCTCTGGCTCTCTCTCTCTCT
This sequence comes from Ellobium chinense, assembly GCA_033807755.1. Taxonomy (NCBI): domain Eukaryota; kingdom Metazoa; phylum Mollusca; class Gastropoda; order Ellobiida; family Ellobiidae; genus Ellobium; species Ellobium chinense. The sequence goes on along the minus strand of JAWQUT010000082.1, from coordinate 1,316,562 downwards.
CTCTAGCCTTTATACGCTGTAACGGTTAGCAGCCTTAGTTTTGTGGGCCACGGATTTGCCATATAAAGGCAGTATCACTGAACTAAAGGTACCGTATCTAACATAGGCGGTGGAGCAATGGAAAGTGCCAATGGTAACCCTATAACCCTATCCTCTCCCCCACTTAATTATTAGGCACTAATGTAAAACACCAACATATTTCTCACTTTTTCACTCTTCCCCATCCCCTAATTTTCAGTCTCTCACTGCCCTCCTGTCTGGACGTACTACATTTCCCCCGGTAACCCCCCCCNNCCCCCCCCCTCCCCACCATGTCCCTCCCTCTGCGGTCGAACACACTGTCTTCGCCCACGAGACGATGTTTGCTCTCGACGAGTATGCGTCACATACTCGACTAATAACTATAGGAATGAGATATTTGTTTTTGTGGGTCACTGCATAGACAGTCTAACTAATACTATGACCACACTAGACGATCACTCATCTGTTTAACAGAATTTAGAACCAGCAAATCAGTAACTTATAACATGCTACAAGTCAAGCGAGTCAAAACAATAACATTCATATTTTTAATTTTAAAAAAACAGAAGCATAGACTAGGCATTCAGAGCCCCTCCCCCAGCCCCCAACCCTACTCCATATAGTTTTTTAACATAACTCTCTCATTCAGTTTCTAAATATCACTAATGCTAGGGAGATTAATGGTGAGCATATTAAACCTGGCACCGACCCTATAGTTGCCATTCACAAGATTAATGCCCTATAACATAAACTGACAAACCTTATGAATTACCCAAAAGTGGTCAGAATAACAACAACAACACATGAAAAGACAATGAGAGGATGAAGATCACTTTCTGCAAATACAAACTGCAGAACTTACATTCAACATCTGCATTTCCTGAGCTACCTACAGCAGAAAACCACTCAGCCAATACTAGAAAATTCACAACAGGAAGATAGGTAGTTTATAATACAACATTGTGCATGCCAGATCTACTTTAAGGCATTTGTTTTTAAACTCATTTGGATACTTTAACATTAATAGGGAACAATATAAGTGCTGTGTCATGAAAAAAACTGATGCCATGTCTTTGTGCTTATATTTTTAATGCACAAACAGTATTTTCTCATGGAGGCAACAACCATCTCTCTAGATAGTGTTACAAAAATTAATGAGTTTGTTTTCCAATTCATGAGTCCAGTTCACTAAATAAATGTATTTTACTGTCATGGATAATGCTTACTTGGTCCTGCCACCAGCCTAGAGGCACTGAAAATATTTTCCACAAATTACTGCAAGTGTACTAAATTAAAGTAATTGGCCAGTCCACAAACAATATTATTTTGAACTTCATAACTTTATGAAGGCAAATTATTTCCCTCAAATGGACTTCATGAGAAATTAAGATGAAATACTTGTATTTCAGTGACGTTTTTGTAAATGAGCTTTATCACAGAAAACTGGTTTAATTTTGGCCTAGTTTGCAAAGCATATATATGCACAACCGTTAACACTTCAGTTGTAATAAATAATCTTTCATGATTTATGGAAAATCAACATGGGTACTGCTCTGATATTTCCTGACTTTAACATAGCAGTCAATTCAGTTAGGTGCTTTTGAGGAGTGAAAAGAATTGTATAAAAGAGTTGGTACACCCTTTGCCAAGTAATGTCATGATGGGTGTACAATGAAATACAAATCGTGGTCATAAAGTTTCCTGCAAACATCCGTGTGCTTTTGTTGATAATTAATAAAAACACATGCATGCTTGTACAGACAATCAAGAAAACTTTGATGTGGTTTATGATTTATGGACCCTCTTAGAGCCCCTAAGCCTTTTATAGGTAAGTGGGAGGTTCTGTCACCCTCACAGCCTCTGGAAGTTGAAGGTAAAGGGAAATGTCTGACATATTACCTAAACCTGACCAGATTAATATTGCTGAGAGAAAACTTCATTGTGTTTCATGAAGCTGTCATGGCACATTACAACAAATTCAGTAGTTCACTAATGTGTGACAACACACACTGTCTGCTGATGTGTGACTACACACACTGTCTACTGATGTGTGATTACACACACTGTCTGTTGATGCGTGACTACACAGACTGTTTCAGTTGACCTTAACAAGCACTGCGTACTGTATTATCAGAGGTATTGGTTATTATTCAGCACCAATTGCATCAGTTCATGGTACTGGGTTTTTATGTGATTACTCTAGACCTGATCACCTGTGTCAAGGGTATGTGTCGTCATCATTGGAGAGCAAGAAATCCTCAGCCAGGTAAACAGTCTCAAAACGCTCAGATGAGCAGGAGTTCATGTGTACCCTGGAGTAGGCGGAGACCAAACTGTGCCTCAGATCAGTTGTGGAGTCGCTAAGAGAGTATGTCTCCGAGGACATTGAGCCATAGTTGGAAGCACCATCCACACTGGAGCAGGAATCCAGCCTCTGGTCATCGCTGTATTCAGAGATGGAATCTACATAGTCCATCCCCTCCACCACCTCCTCATAGCACGCTTCTGGGGCAGAACTCAGGGACTCAGCTAGGCTGCTGCTGTGGCTAAGGAACAGTTCCTCAGGGGGCTGGGCGACCGTGCTGCCCTCATCTGAGAAAAAAACGGACTCACCCGAGTCTGCAGTGTCTGGACACTCAGAAATTGCGTCAGGGATGAGGGATGTGCTGACTGTGGGGACGCTGAGCTCTTGGAGGAACTGATTAATGTCAAATTCAACTGTCAGATGGGCGTGTGATGGGTTCTGGCACACAACCAGATGGTCCTCCAGCATCTTCTTCAGCTGGTCTCGCTCCTCTCTCAGCTTCTTCAGATCGGCAATGAGACCGTTGGAGGCTTTCTCGAGACGTTTGATTTTCTGGAAAACGCAGCAATCATATTTAATCAAACAAAGGGAACACTTCAGCGGCAGACAAAACTGAGAGATGTGAGTATATAGATAATTTTGATATAATTATGATATATCTTAATCCTATGAATGTACTTTCAACTTTCAACATGCATGATGTGTCTAAATTAAGAGTTATGCAATGGTACCCTAACTGTTCCGTCATGACGCATGAATCAGGTAGTCGGGGAACCTCGGTCTCTTGGAAGCTGTCATAGGGCATGGGAGTTCACACGTTTCCCCCTCCCACGTTTTTTCTTATGACCCTCTCACTTTCATTGGCTATTCACTTGCCATGTATGACGGATGCACATATTTTCCAAAGGGTATGAAGATGATAACTTCATCTTTCCTTCCCTGGGGTGTCTTCCTCGCCCCTTTCCCCTTCCCCTCCGAGCTTCCTTCTAACACTACAGACTAGGCAAGAATTCGATTAGGCTCCGCGGCGAACATGCTGAACACCCTTGTTTTAGACGTATACGATACATGCAAAGAATAGCATGAAGACCTCCCCTTGTAAGCGGTTATCATACAATGACCTAATTTGCCTGCCTCTAATATAATAACGCTCCAGCACCTGTTTGATCAAACCATTATCACTGTCCCCTCTATCAATAAACCTGTTAAGCGAGGACTGGGCTTGTCCACCCTTTCAGCTTGTATGGACTATAGCCTAATTTGCCCCGGGTCTTGTGTGTAATAGAAGACCTGTGTTAAGGTCGAGGATTATCCTCATTCAACCTTGCGTGGGTTATATTACTGAGCCACAGTGCTTGGAGCTGGAGGCTGACTGGTTTTACTTTTCCTTCATAGTGATGAGGTGGTAATGTGAAACCCTGTTAACACAAACCCCTCGCTTAACACACTCTCTTTCAATAACCCCAGCTGTTTTGTTTCATATTTAAAAAATGCCCTCGATAACACAAAATCTTCTGGTAACACACCCTCAGTAGCTTGGTCCAAAGGATGGTTGTGTTCTCAGGATTTCACTGCAGTTTTGTTCTTGTTGCTATGTTGATGTCTTGTTATTGCTGCTACACTATAAAAGAACTATAACTCTCCATCTGTTGTTGCTGAACTGTTAGTGCTGTTGTTGTTGTTGTTGTTGTTGTTGTTGTTGTTGTTGTTGTTGTTGTTGTTGTCATTGTCATTGCTGTTGCCACTATTTACTGTAGCCTATTAATGCTTTGCCTTTATCTGTTGTTGTTGTTGTTGTTGTTGTTGTTGTTGTTGTTGTTGTTGTTGCGATTGGTCCCAGTGGCCTCTGGTCCTAGTAACTGTTCCACACTGTAGTATGATAGTGATGATAATCGTGCATGCTGGTTTGGTGCTTGTTTATTTTGATGTGTGCCATGCTATTAAAAACACTATGGACACGATATCCCAAATGTAACACATTCGCGATTACGACATGTAATTTAGGTCTCCAGCTTAGAACAGTAGAGAGTGCCCTGAGAGCTTGAAGTCAACAAGCCGGCAATGACATTCCACACATAGACATGCTTGGGTCACCACAGGTCAATTGACAGGGGCGGAGAAAATAGGATGATTGCCCTCCTTCTGCACTTTTCCCCATCTTCTCAAACCCATGTAAAGAGAAAAAAAAAGTGTGGTCATATTCAGGTGGGCCATGTACCCAGCCCACTACCCTTCAAAAGTGTGGTACCGCTCTTGGGCGCCTGTAATTATGACGTCCGACGTACGACAAACGTTGAGTTCAGCTATGAGATTAAGCACGGTACACGTTGGACATTACTTGTCGTATGTCTTTAGCAGTCTGGCTGGCTGGCTGGCTGGATGGATGTTGATTGGTTGGTTGGTTGGTTGGTTGGTTGGTTGGTTGGTTGGTTGGTTCTCTGCGCTATTAGGTAAGTATCATCATCATTCATATAGTTATTTAGCCTGCTGCTGCCTATGACTAAATTTGGCTCTATGATGTGCCAAAGGAAGCTCTAAATTTATTTGATTGTCCTTGACTATGAGGCGTAAAAAGTATAAAAATTTCATTATGGTAACCAGCAGAAAATAGCTTCTGTTTAATATCTAATCGTATAATCAGTTCAGCGCCACTATGTCTCCATTCATCTAGATCTAACCCACAGTTAGTGCACTATAGGTGTTGAACGTCAATCAACAGAACACGTTTTCTTTTTGTTCTTTTACCAACAGCGCTGTGCTTGACTAAATATCAAGGTCAGAAAAGCCAAGAGTAAGTATTTCCTCTTTGAAAGCGTCCACTTGAAACCTTTCCACATACTTTCTCGGCGTATATTAAATTGCGAAAACGTTCAGTACTGTATTTACCTGCATGCAGTGGTAAACCGCACCAAAGGTAAATCCGCAACATTCAAGCTTGTTAGCTAAACCGAAGTGGGCCATGCGGAACGATCGACTCAGTTCAATCGTAAGTCGGGGACAAGACTTCCTTTTACTCAGTCATTGAATCAATAAGATGTATGGCCCCTTGTAGTATACCTTGGCCCCTTGTAGTAGCCTATAATATCTTAACAGGTGTACACACGTCATTTTTGAGGCCGCATTCCACTATTCACACATTAGCTCAAAAAAAAGGATACCCAAACTACACCACATCCGCAGGAGCACCAACAATGAGATACGGCCCGACAGGAGAGACCACACCCATACTCAAGGAAAGTAAGCATAGATAATGATATATTCGATGAAAAAGAGTAGTAATACCTCAGTAGCACTGAATACGGGGGAGATGGGACCAAGTGTCTCCACAGAGAGGTGGCGGAGGGGGTGGTTATGTTATGATAAACTGCCCTGATATAGTCAAAATATTCTTTTCCCCTTATATACATGTATCTCAACATCCCCCATTTCACGCACGGAGAGATAAAAGAGAACATATTTCATAGTCACGTGATGGATGGCACATCGCTCAACTGAAATACCTGAAGTGCTTGCATATAATGCTAAGACCCAACTTTTTAAAAATGTCCCTTGTTGGGAAAAAAACCGGCGATGATTCGCTTCCTTGAGTCTAAATAAACATTGTAGTGTCAGCAAATACACACTGTACTATGTCATCTAGGGCCACTTTGCTACATTCTATTCCAGCAGTAGGCCTATCTTTTTAAAGTTACTCGGATAGTAGTGAAAGATAAAAGTGAAAAGGCATCCGCACACCACCCTTATCTGTCATTTCATACTTTTTACACAACAGAGCTGAACATGCCTGTGTGGCTGACTATCAGGGACGTTCTTTAAAATAACAAATAAAAGGTCCATACGACCTCCCGGTGAAGTTATTGAAATAATAAACTATGCCCACAAGTTTTTGCTTTAAAAAAAATCACCTATAAAGTGTTTTGCCATCTGGAGTTAGAATTAAGAAATGAGAGACATCAGCAAATCAGTACCCAAGAGTATAGTATAGTATATTACTGGTATAGTATGACAAGAGTGATACCCACCTGTGTCGAAAAGAACACTCTCAGTTACTTTGCATATAACGTTGTCAGGGCATCGCAAGCCACAATTCCAACCATCATTATTCCCGATTGACTTTCATTGGCTAATAAATGTTTTACTTTCAGAAGCAAGATTTGATCACACCACAAATTATTATTACAATTTGCTTGAACCGGAAGTGGACTTTGTTGGAGTTGACTTATTAATAATGGGCTATAAGAACATGGTCCATTCTCAACTCTGACCCTCGCAGGCAGGTTCGACCACACGATTACAATATCTGATCGACTTACAGTGCTGAGGTAGTCGCCTGTGTCTTTCTGTCGCTGGCGGAACCTCTGGGCGGCCTCCCTATTCTGCTGTCTCCTCTTCAAGGCTCGGACTCTCTCCTCATCCGTCATCTGAGGGAGGAGAGATCTTAGTATAGAACCACACGCCCTTCATGCAGGCATGAAAAACATAAAATTAGTGCAAAAGAAATAACTGATGACGATTCAGCAAGGAAAATTGGATGGATGGATGGATGGATGGATGGATGGATGGATGGATGGATGAATGGATATTTTCAGTTTACATGTCTGCATCGCTTGAAATTTAATTCGCAATTTGAACATGGACATACCTGAATAGATAGGAAAAAAAGAAAGATGGAGAGGCGGCAGATATTAAAGCCACACTGTCGTCATGTTTCCTCGGCGTATTTTTAATCCTAGCCTACCAAATTCATTACCTAAATAAGCAAAGATCAATACAGAATGAGCAGATGACCACTATGGTGGCCTTCCACCACTTTGTGTACGTAAGCAGCGCTTGTTTATAACATTTGGCAGGGAACTTGATTTTGCCATGCGAAGAGAATCAGGGAACTGAACTGTGTGCTGTTAACACGAACACTCACCTGCCACAGTGATTACAGTGGCGTAGCCTGAATCCTTCCTCTTACCCCTCCACCCCCCACCCTACCCCAACACACACACACCATCCCCCAATTTCCATCTTAAAGCAGTCTGATTAAATTCATCAAGCTCTGAGCTCAAGTAAACACTGTTTTCTGTAAAATTGATTGTATGACTGATATGATATTTATATTATCCTCCTTCAACTCTCCACTTCCTCCTCCTAAATAGATACACACACATACATACTCAATTCACCATTGTGCAGTGGTGGCGAGATGTTATCGGTCAAAATCAAGGTTCAACATGATTCTCATTAACCCTTTTCTTCATACCCTCCTTCTTTGCGCAGCCAAGCACTTCATCTCCCCCCTCCCATTC
>JAWQUT010000082.1:1275909-1300830 GCA_033807755.1 Ellobium chinense | reverse complement strand
GGATGGATGGATGGATGGATGGATGGATGGATGGATGGGTGGGTGGGTGGACGGGTGGATGGATGGTTGGATGGATGGATGGATGAATGGATGGATCATAAGGCGAAGAAACAGTGTCATAGAGAGAGAGAAAGAGAGAGAGAGAGGGACAAAGAGTTAGTAAAGGCATGAAAGCATAATATTGAAGTGCTCCAGATAGGAGAGAGAGAGAAAGAGAGAGTGAGAAGGATCGAGAAATGACATCATCGTAAGCCGCGGGCCTTGCTGGCCAGTGTAAACGTGGAAGCTGAGTCAAGCCTAGGAGTGCGAGGGGTCAAACTCTCGACTACAGTATTAGGTCAAAGCAGGCACTGTTCAAAACATTGAATGACTCACATAATTCTACAACCGTTTGGTGGTGTCATGGGCGGCGGGTGGAACCCCTCCTCAGCTTTCCATATATAACGGCAGCGATAAAACAACGGACAAGATATGAATCCCCACCCCACTCTTGTCTTCAAACGCTTTCTGATTTTGGGCTTTCACATATTAGGACTGATTTCGCTGTATCACGTCCTCAACCCACCAAACCAGTGCCACTCTCCCGCACCTCCTCCTTCTTTAGCCACAAACAATGGTTCGCCGCCTATGAATCCACAACGTCTTCCGACTTCTATAAGATTCTAGCCCTCTCTAGTTCTCGGTTTTCCGGGTGGGTGAGGAAAGAGAGCCACGTGAGGTCACGGGGTGGAACGATCGTACCCTCGGCCTTGAACTACATAATTTACAGGTAGGATTTACCCGCCCGTCTGGTCTATCTAACGTAAGGTATGCGAACTTAAACGAGACATGAGTCATTGAAAACTATAAAACAACGATTACACGGTAATGATACTGAAATACTTAATAACATTGGGTTTGTAAAATCAACTAAACATTGAACGGGGTGGCTTCCACCAAGTGCTCGTACGTGAGACAGAAGATGTGACGGTTCTTGTCAGTGTTTTGGTGATGGTGTTGGTGGTGGTGGTGGTGGTGGTGTGGTGGTAGTAGTGGTGGTGGTGGCAGTGATGGTAGTGGTGGTAGTAGTTGTGGTGGTGGTGGTGGTGGTGGTGTAACTAATGGGCGTAATTTTTTTGGTGTTTTTTTTTTGTGGTCATTAATAGGCCTATAAAATGGCTACTACTGCTTATTGTCGTTATGTTTTAATACTTTTATAAATGATAACGAAGATGATGGTGTGAATGATCGTTGCGTTCCATGTACATTAGGGAATCAGCTTCAATACATATGTTGTTGCATTTTAAACAATGCCTGGGGGAAAATACAGCGACGTGAATAACTTTTTTTTTTTAAGTCTCTCTGTCAGTCCTATCCGTCCAGGCAGCCAAGTTTGACAAACTATATATATGACGTGTACAAACCTGGCAGACTGTCACAGCTGGATAGGAATACGTTGCAAAAAATCTTGGTAGACCGTTCGTTATGACCAAGCAGTCTGGAATAGAAGCTTAGTAATGTCTCTCTCCACTTCTCGCTGAACAGTTTACTTTATACCCCGATCCGCGGAGAACCTAGAGGGAGCTAAGTTTACCAGCCAATCGGCTTTATGAGTTTATTTTAGTTTACTCCGCGAAGCTTGATTTCTTGGTAGTCAAGTGGTGCGGTCGTTCCGCATTCCGAAGTGTGAATATATTATGGGAGAGCAGTCTCGTCTTTTCTCGCGTACGCTCGCTCTCTCTCTCTCTCTCTCTCTCTCTCTCTCTCTCTCTCTCTCTCTCTCTCTCTCTCCGATGGGGGAGAGGAGAGGAGGAGATTAAACATCAAGAGTTAGATAAAACGGCGGTGTATGTAGAAATAAACTTGTCTAGCAACTTCACGAGAACTCCGTAAGAGTAGTAAGACACATCACTAGACTATATCAAAAAGCCTACAAAGCTAACAGAACCTGTCAAGACAGCATAATACCGTTGCCTTTTCGTGGTAACCCAGCATGACAGTCACCCTAGACATTAATTGTGAAATGGGGCGAGAAAATGGATCTCATAAAAGAAAACAAAGGAATACCCATATCATAACACTGCCTAATCTCATTTTGGGAATAAACTAACCATTCGTGTGAACACACTTGACCTGATTACAATTAACTGTTCTCGTCGCAGTTAGCTCAAGCTATCATGGAATAGCTCAAATGGGATCTCCTACTAGTAGATATCATATTCTAACGGCCAACTCTGATTAACGGTCGCCAGAAAATCCGTAGTCACTTGCACGGTTGTTAGATATAGTGTATTTTCGCTAAATACAGCCTGCTGTTTTCATTATGCCTAGAATTATTGCCGCAGTTGTAAAATCATTTTTGGTGTGGGTAGGCATAGCAGAGATTTTTTTTTTTTAAATTACCACTCGAAAAGGTGAAGCCCTGTTTTAACTAAAGCCAAGACTTTATCCAAAAATTATGTCAGGTTATACAAAAGAATGTTTCGTCAGAAGATCCTGTACTTGTCCGCCCCACATTATCATAATTTTTATATCCACTAAATTATGATTCAGTGAGCATGGATGACAGCGAGGGAGAATAAGAGAGCAACGAGACGAGAGAGTTAAGTCAGCACCCGCTTCAGTCTCATCGTTCGGTTCACACCACAACTTCATAGCCAAAGCAACCCACCGGAACGAAACGTAAAGGGAAAAGGATTATTATGAATATAGGCTATTAACTGGGGCAGTTTGACGTAAACTTGCAAAGCGTAGCAATCTTTTGATATAACACAATAACTGGGCTTTCTCAGCTTTGCATTTCTTCACATAGGATATTTCTTTAGGCTTATGCGAGCTGATTATAACTATCCAGGAAAAAAAAAAGAAAAGAATGACTAGACTATATGAAAGGCTTGTAAAGCTTCTACACGGGAAGATATACAATAAGTGCATTATCGCTCTAAAATGTCTGTAAACTTAGACCTACTGTGCTTCCCCTTTAGCCTGAAGGATTCGTCACACTGGAGGCTTTCTCCTAGCTGTTATAAGAGCAATATCAACAGTCCATAATCCAGGAGTCCGGATGACGTCAATTTTAGCCATATTTTGTAAGCATATATTTTAAGTCGCACTTTGCTGTCACTTTTAGCACGTGGGAATTCTCACTGACGAAGACTCTTAAATGTGTTTGAGTGTAAGCAGATATTTAGTCTCACATAATGATACATTTAAAATCCCACAATGTGAATATCAAGGACATTGCAACACACGAACTGGAGGTTGGGCTGACGAAGCCAGATATAAACGGAGAGAGAAATGTATAGACAGAAGACCAGGAAGACAGACGGAGGAAACAAATAAATACTGACTGGAAGGCACTTGGACATATGTGTATGAGTGTGTGTGTGTGTGTGTGTGTGTGTGTGTGTGTGTGTGTGTGTGTGTGTGTGTGTGTGTGTGTGTGTGTGTGTGAAGGATATATATAAAAAGCCATAGGATGAACAGTTTCTTAGGACTATCGACGAGTGAAGGGTGAAATTTACAGTAGTATTTAAAGCATTAATTGTAGAATAACATGAGGGAATGTGGTGGGTGGAGGTTGCGATTACGGGGCGACCCTCTTCCCAGATCCTCTGATGGGTAGTGATAAGTGCGGACGGGGTGGAGGGCAATAAAACTTAAAAAAGAAACCTATATTTAATTTGGGCATCATATTGAATTTATATGGTAATACATTTGTGCAGCTAGCTATCATACAACATTTATACTGATAGCTTTGTGCACCAGACCTACATAGTGTAGGCAAAATCAAGTTTATCTGGGTATATGATGTGATGAAAAAATACTTTTTACTTTGTGATAGTTGCCAGCATTTGTGCAACACGTTGTTCAAAGTTAAGAAGCACCAGTGCAGAGTTATTATAGTCTAGACGAATTCAAATANTTTAGTTGTCAGTAACTCTGCAATAGATTATTGACGTTACTTATCATTTATAAAAAAATAAAAAAAACTGACGCAAAGCTTGCGGTTCAAACCTTTGAGCTTTTGTGATTTCTAAAGAGATACTTTATTCCGTAGATACAATAAGTTCCCCACTGTTCACAAGCTGTATGCCCCAAAGACTATCGACGTCACAGACATTGCGACATACACTGTGACCTAGTTGGGATTAATTTGTAGCGCGTGTTCGAAAACGAGGTTTGTGACACCGTTCCTAAAAATATCACTATAAACAATCTCACTCCCACCCAGTTTTGTGAACAGTTAGCCCTGAGACTGGATAATTTAATATGTCAAGTTTTACCATTTGCTTGGTGTTTTTTTTTTTCAAAAGTCTTTTCGTGACCTCCCAAATCTCTCTCTCTCTCTTATGCCAGCTGTCAGTCTTGATATGAATAAAAAACTTGGCCCACATTCCACAACAAGAAAATATTTAATTTATTGTGGGTAACTCTGATAGCAGTTCTCCCATATCCGATATCCTAATGCTTAGCACTCGTGTATTTACGAATTTGCATATGAGTGGAGTTAAGCATTTGCTATTTTACTACTCGGGGCTATGACTGGGAGGCCCAGTGGGCGCCGGAGTCTGATTTCAATGAGGAAGGAATAAGGGTCGTGGTGGAAGTGGAAGGGGCAGAAAAGATGGGGGGCAGGGGGAGGGGAGGGAAGGGTCAGAGATGTAGAATTATGAAGAGTACATATGTTTTGGAAAGCTTGTGTACAGTACGGGTTATGTCGTTTTTTGCTTGGTTTTTTTTTTAATGACACTGTATGAACTGGTCTTTTTGTTGTTGTTTTTTTTGGTCATGTGGAAAAATACATACAACGACAAAGTAACTGAGAAATAAATAAGACGGAAAGGAAGTATAGCAATGAAGGAGAGAGCGAGTGATGAAAGTGACCGTTTCTGATGCAATGGATTGTAGTAGCAGCCTACCTGTCCTTGAACCCTCAGCTCAGGGCATGGGGCCAGCTATTTCGATCGTTTCAGACTACAGGCTGTGGTAGGTCTGGATTTCTTTCATTCATTTTTTCCCTCTACGTTATACACGCCCTTTTCTTTCTTTCATTCATTCATTCTTTCTTTTTTCTTTCTTGCTTTCTTCCTTTCTTTCTTTCTTTCTTTCATTCTTTCATCCTTCCTTTCTTTCTGTCTTTCTTTCCTTTTTTTTCTTTCTGTCTGTCTTTCTTTCTTTCTTTCTTTCTTTCTTTCTTTCATGAGTCACATTTATGAGGGCCCCTTGTCTTTCAACCTTTCTCTCTTGCTCGCGCAGTGGTTCTCCAACTTATTTTTATTTCTTTTATGATCGACTGGCACTAGTTGCGAGATCATTCGCTTTATTTGGAAGGTCTTTGAAGGCATAGGCAATGGATGCAGAGTTCTCTGATGCAAGATATGGCACGATTTCATCATGAGCTACTACCAGGTTTAACCTGACACACACGTGGTCGAACATTATTGGTTGCTTGGTTACGTTCGTGTTAGTGTAACACCGTCCCGCCTGACGTGTATGTAGTCGAATTTCACAAAACTCGACAGCTGCCAAGGTAGTCAGGTAGTGCAACCAAAATCGCATTCACTTCGTCGTCGTCGCTGTGGTTGCAAAAGTTGCCTTATATCATCCAATACCATTACTTTTACCATATCTCAACACCACCACCTCCACCACCACACCTCCACCACCATCATCCCAACACTATCACTTCCACCACCAATCCAGCACCTCCACAATAACCCCAACACCACCATCTATACCACCACCATCTCTACTACCCCATCTCTACCACCACCCCAACAGCTCCACCGCCACCCCAATACCGCCATCCCCTACCACCACCGCACCATCACCACCACCACCTCCATCACACACCCCGATATTACTACCTCAACACCACCACCCCGATATACCACCTCATCATCACTACCTCTACCATCGCCCTAACACCACTGCCTTCATCACCACCCTAACACTACCACTTCCACCAGCACTTCAAAACCATTATCTCCACCACCACCTCAGTACCAACAGATTCACCACCACCCCAACACCATTACCTCCACCACTACCCCAAAACCACCAGCTCCAAAATATCTTCATCATCACCCAACACCACCACCTCCACCTCCACCACCACTTCCATTATTCCCCCATCCTCCAGTACCACTCTCTTCACCACCACCCCAACACCACCACCACCACCATCCCCAACACCACCATCCAACACCACCTCCTCCAACACCATTATCTCCACCACCACCTCAGTACCAATAGATTCACCACTACCCCATTACCTCCACCACTACCCCAACACCAACAGCTCCAAACTATCCTCATCATCACCCAACACTACCACCTCCACCTCCACCACCACTTCCATTATTTTCCCCTCCTCCAATACCACTCTCTTCACCACCACTCCAATACCACCATCACCACCAACCCCAACACCACCATCCAACACCACCTCCTCTAACACCATTATTTCCACCACCACCTCAGTACCAATAGATTCACCACTACCCCAACACCATTACATCCACCACTACCCCATCACCAACAGCTCCAAACTATCTTCATCATCACCCAACACCACCACCTCCACCTCCACCACCACTTCCATTATTCCCCCCTATTCCAATACCGTTCTCTTCACCACCACCCCAACACTACCACCACCACTACCCCCAACACCAACCCCAACACCACCATCCAACCACCTCCTCCAATACCATCATCTCCACCAGGGTGGTCCCTGACACCTTCACCTCCTCCTCCACCAGGCCAACAACATTAACTCCATCGTCATGACAACAGCATCACTACCCCCAATATTACCACCATCTCTACCATCACCCCAACGCCACTACCTCTACCACCTCTCTATCACCCCCACCACCCCAACACCATCCCCTCCTTCACCAAAATAACACCATCATCTCCACCACCACCACCATCACATCTCCACTACCACCTCGACTACCGCTCCAACACCAACACCACCTTTACCATCATCCCAACATCACCGTCTCCTTCACCACCCGAACACCATTACCTCCACCACTACCACAACACATCACCACTACCATCTTCACCATTACCCGATCACCACCACCTCCACAACCACAATCACACCACCACCACCACCACCACCACCGTCACCCGACACCATCATCACTACCCTAATACCACCATTTTCATCACTACTTCAACACCACCATCTTCACCATCAGACCATCATCCCAACACCTCCACCACCACCACCTCCACTATAACCATCTCCACCACCAGCATCCGTTTTCTCTGAAATGAAACGGGGAAATGTCTGGTTTGTAGCTATCAACCGAACACTGAGATAGTATAAAACATTATTCTTTATTGGCTCTCCAAGAAACAGTATGTAAACATAAACCAGGTTTAAAACCGATATGGCAAAATGCAAAAGTGTCTTATGGTTTATGAAAGATGGCGTACATTTTAGTTCACTTGAATTTAAAAAAACAAAAAAACAACGGAGATATAAGCCTAAAAATCATATATCACCAACAAAAATACATCAGCATCTGAATTCTTCTAGATCATTCAATTCCAATTAAACGTGATTCAATAAACATTTTTGCTTTATGAAATTAAAGCTAAGAGATAGGGATTACCAAGAAGCAAATGACATTAATTATACGTTATGGGCTGTACATTGACGTAGTCAGTAGCCATGTATGTGACCCGCGAATCTGGAGTGGTTCCGAAACTGCGCCTTACCTTATTGACCTTACCTTCGGCACTTCCCCATTTGCAAAAACAAATTGTAATCGGGAAATGCCGAATATAGACAAAACGCAGTTTCAGGATGCCCCTGAGAGTGGGCTATTCGGTAAGTTTCTAGATCGGTCGTAATATAATAATATTGCTGATGTCTTTCGTCATTTTGTGTAGGTATGCGAAGTCAGTGTGTTGTATGTGTGTGGGATAAGCGTCTACCTCGTGACGTCGTATCAGAGCTGAGAGGACTTAATGGTCCATTATCGAAACACAATCGTAGTACTCCTATAATGGAAATTTAAAAAAAAAAAGAAGACCTCTTAGAATTCACCTCTTTATTCAAGATTTTGAATCTGTAGACCCCAGTTTGCTCAATGATAAGTTTGTAGTAGCTATTTGTTTAATTGTTACATGTTACTTTGTTTACATGGTGTTTCATGTTTGTTTCAAGTAAGCTTAATTAATGTTCATAAGTCTGTGGCTAAGGAAGGTGTATACCGTATTAGATCTATTTAGGCCTATGTGTGTGTAAGTATGAAAATACTGTAAAGTTTACTGTTTTGTAGACCGTTTAGGGCTCATTGCGAGGAGTGAACTTTCTATAATACTCCTGTTGTTGTTGTTGTTGTTGTTGTTGTTGTTGTTGTTGTTGTTGTTGTTGTTGTTGCCGTTGCCGTTGCCGTTTCTAAGTTGAAAAACTACCAACTTGAGCTACAAATTTACTTGGCAAGGAAAGGACAGCGAAGACCTACATAATAAAATGAACACATGAGGCATTTAATACTGTTATGCTCTTCCAATTGTCCAATGGCTCAGGCAAAACAAAAAAAAAAAACTGGACTAATTTTATCTCTTCACGACTTCCGTAAATATTTTTCCATCATGAAAGATTCACCCTCTTGTGTGTGTGTATGGGTATGGGTGGGGTAAGGGAAAAGAGATACAGCTTTATAACAAAATAACTACACTGCTTCTTCGGTTTATGATTCTTAATTTCACTTATGCACTAGATATACAGAATCCAGGGGAAAAATAATTCCAGACACAGGACAATAACTAAGCCGGAACAACTTTCAAGACTTGAAAGTCTTTTTTTTTTTTTTTTTAAGGATTAGACTTCCAAGTGTTGAATCTCCTACAGTGAAACGTTTACACACAACTACATAAAGCACAAAACCAGCCTAAAGAACATATAATTATGTATAATCAACAGAAGGACACTTGGGATTTATGATCCAAGTGCGGTTCAGCCCTTTTAGAGTGCCAGAACGTTAAAAGACCAAAACACTTACTAGGCAGGTGTATCTTTCTTTAAAGATCTTTTGTTGCATCACTTTATAAAAAAGAGATTCCTAGACTACCTCCATTTACGAGTATTCACACAATAATCTACACCTCTACAGGCAAAAAAAAAAAAGCTGAAATGAGGAAGTAGGAAGGCGCCTAAGATGATAATATAATAGTCAATATCAGAATATGTGACAAACATTCTTTTTTTTTCAGTTGAAGATTTCATCCGAAAGAGTTTGATATTGAGTTTTATTTTTTATTTTTTAAAGGCGATAACTTTTGAAAACACGTAAACATTTTTTGGTCTGGGTCACCCGCTACGGGACCCTGTTCCCCGGAAACGATCCACCTATTATGCAGGGTTTTTTGTTTTTTTTTGGTAACGAAGCACCTGATACAGTGGGTGGGTGGGAATGAAAATCAAGAGAAACTTATAGTAATAATGAATAGACTCTTGTAGATACAGTGGAACTCTGATAACACAACTACCTTTCAGACCAAAGTTTTGAGAGTGTGTTAGCAAAAGTTTCGTGCTATCTTGAATGTTTCTTTAATAAAGCACAAAGCAGTTGGAACTGTTGAATGGGTGTGTGCTAAGCAGAGAACAGTGCTAAATAGTGGTTGTGTTAACAGAGTTTCGCTGTTAGTGGTTTCAGGCTCGAATGATGTCATGCAATTGATCAATCAAAACATGGTGAACGATTGTTTAGTGGCTTAATAAACCATGACCAAAAAAAAAATAGAATCAGTTTAATCATTCATATATATTTCAACATCTGCATCCAATATACTGTATATATACATTCACTGAGTGTCTTATCAAAAGACAATGCTCTTGCGCACACAGAACAATCTCTTTTGTTTGTGAAAGGAGAGTCTAGAACATGGTGATGGATACTGTAAAGTTAATGATGGCACTGTACACTTCAAGACACTGCCGAGATGATAGTTCAATGGAGTAGGCCGTCACAGGTCCTAGGTGTCATAAGCTGTCATATTACAAGTCATATTACCTGTAAATTATACGTGCAGTTCTTTAGCCATAAATGAGAAACTTATTCGTCAGGCAGCAACTTCTTCTTCTGGAGATTTAAATTCCCCTTTTAAGCACTGCAGCAATGGGTCCTTTTATTAGTTATTACCATAATCAGACGCCGTGCATATTATGTTCAAGTAATGCCCATCCTAAACACACTCACAGATCTCGAGGTGTAGATAGTGTGTGTGACACTAGAATTCACTGAGGCAAGAGTTATAGTCACACAAAACTCGGTTGTTGTTTTCTTTTTTTTTTGCACTAAGTATTACAAAGTCAGTTTTCAGATACTGGCAGAGCTCAAAACCAGCCTGTCAACAAAGCTCAGACACCTATGACCTGTACCAAATAGTGAAGCTGACTCACCAAAGACACCGGCAGATACAATACAAAAATTGCAAGATCTTGCAGAGGTCATCTTAAACATACGTCATTGATATTTGTACATTGGTAACAAAATTAAACAGCAGGCTAAAGAGAAGAGAATGGATTCATGTATGAGCTAGCATGGGATATGGTGGATGTTGTCAGGACATAGATAGTGAACTTGGAAAAGAGACAGGAAACATAACGAGAACATGGGAATTGAATGTTTCTGATTGTTCTGTAGTCAGCTGATGACTAGAGAGGGACGTGAGAATAGAGGGAGATGAGAGAGAGAGAGAGAGAGAGTGCGAGTGCTGGAGACAATAAAGTCGAGGCATGAGGTTTCTGGCCGAATCATTGATTATGTGGAATTCTATCAATTTCCTAATATATGAAGTCCGTATTTTTGGACCCTGCCAGCCAATGTCAGGGTGTAAGAATAAGTAAAAAAAACCTGTGATCTGGGTAAAGCATCCAGTCTTAAAGTTTCAAGTACAATTTGAGCTTTATAATTGTAAAAATAAAGCGTGTTAGGCCTATGTCATGCGGTCAAAACCAGCTTAATGAAACCGTGAGGACCAAGTCAAGAGGAGAGATGACAATTTTTGAAAGATATTTGTGAAAAGTTTTGGACGTTGACCATCCTTTTTCTTCCCCTCAAAAAGACCGGGCATTGGAAGTACTTTAACCTCGATGGAAGAAAAAAAAACCGAAATCGCAGTAGAATTTGTACAATAACATATTTCATTCTTGGGCTGAGAGGGAGAAAAAAAAACAACAACAAATGTGTCATTAATCTAGACACGATATAAAAACAAGGGAGGCAACTGTGGATACGATGCAAGCAGCATGAGTAGCAGCCTCTGTCAAGTATTAATGCCCTTGTTTGGCCTTTTTTTTTTATGTTTAAATCATTACTTGGGTGAACTTTCCCCGAGAACTGAACTATTTCAATCAATTCTCACGATCCCCTTTTGCCATTTCATTCTAAAGTCACAAATCACATTTTTGGAGAAATATTTATATGTCATCTTTCATTCATAGTAATAAAGAGTGAGGTATTGGTTACAGACAATATTTATGAAGACGACATATACAAACTATTCAGTTCATCTGAATGAACTTAACCTGACATGTAAATAAAACCCGTAACCGTTACCGCAGGGAAGCAAGGTGATTAATAGCAAACAAAAAGCACTCTATACCTCTGTTAAAAAAAACTAGGCATTACGTCCTGCAGTCCTAAAGCACACAAGATGTTATTGTTAAATATTCAACTGGCATCAATAAATTATAATCCTTTAAATATGGCACAGTAATGCCCGTGTAAAAATGTTTTACTATCTAACAGAGGAAGGCCGATATTCTTGATAATTTAATTTGCCGCACAGAGTATCGAAACTCACACCATACTGGCACGTATAGAAACTCAAACGATTCTGGCATGCTTCTGAATAAGGTTTATAGTAGTTGTTTAAATCTTTGTTGTTTATGAATCAGATTCACAAACAGTCTGCGTATGGCCCTTAAACCAAAACAAAATATATTTTAAAAGGATACCTGAATGAAAACTCATTTCAAGCGTTCGAAATCATTCAGTCACTCTATAAATTCCCAAACTCCTGACTTGTTGTTATACTAGTCGGAATGCTGCAGCTGTTTCAAAAAAATTTTTTTTTGCCACCCTAATCTGTTTTGTGTTCAGCCTTAGAAAAGATAAATGAATTTTGCTCATATAACGTTAAATTTTGTTAAAAGAAAACATATCGTTTCGATGCGACTTTTTATTCACTACTCTAGCAGCCATGGAATCAAACCAGCTAGAGACGAACAAAACCAAACCGGCACTTTCACGTGACAGTCACTTCTGTGATATGAAAAGGAAACAGTCATTGTTATGACAATGCTCCACAAAGAACTGTTCAAGAAATCTTACCACTATAAATTATTTTACAGCAATTATAATCACAACCATTCGGCAGACAGAGGAAAGTAAGAATCCAGATTCTACAGACAGCTGGCATGAGAAAGGCTATGGGAGGCTTATGCAAGACTGCCTGAGACAGTGATGTGAGTACCTTGGAATTAGTGAGTGATCACTACCATAACTAAATACCGCAAATTAAATATATTTCATGGTATCGCAAAGTAAAAGCACTCCTCCATCAGAATTTTGCCGGTTATTCTACATCATTAATTAAACGCGTGGCGGACACTTTAAAATGGGGGTCAGGGCTGGACCTTCGGAACAAATAAAACTTTGGGCGGGGATCCAGTATGGGCAGCTTGAAGGTACACAGTATGGTGTTCAATGCTGCTATTGGGGTAGGGAATTTTTTTCTGGTCTCTCGCCTCCTTAATAAAGCTGATGGTAAGCACTGGAAGATTACTAACAGCATTTGACACTCTTAAAGTTCCTTGATGACGTCCAGCAACATCTTCTGTTGTTATGGAATACGATTTTTACACATAATAATAATCCCTCCACAAAGGAAAGAAAAAACAACCATGACACAATTTGTGGACTGAAAAATCAAAATAAACATTGCAAGCACAAGACAAATAAATTCAGATTCTGTTATTTGACTACAACCTGACCGCAACGCAGGTATGTGCTGTAACAGATATTTCTTAAATGCAAAAGCATGCAAATAATCTTCTATAAGCAAGACTATACAATATTTACAATGCAAATTTGTTGCTTCAGTGTTCAAATGATACGAATCTGACGTAATTTTTGATGACAATATTCCGCTGATGGTTGATTTGGCAATATGAAAGGGGGTTTTGATGGATAGACCATAGATATTTGTCTTAAATAATGTCAAACATACGTAGCTAAAATTTCTGGAAAAAAAAATAGACATCCTCTCACGATTTTAAAGCTTGTGTAATGAAAACTGAAATGTAGGTCACAGTGATGATCTTTTGATAAGAGCATAGATAACTTCAGTGATCTCTTTTGCTAGATGTATAAATCAGAGACAACAAAATGACAAAGTTACATTGCGCAAATATATGGTACTATATTTGAACGAGAATAAAAAGCATTTCATGTTCAAGTTCTGATCTCTTACGGACTGTTATGGGACTTATGGCATTTCCTGGTTTTACGGTCACTTTGCACGTTAGAAACTAGATTCAGATGTGACTTTCACGTTAAGCTCGTAATGCTCTATACGATGGTAAGGACAGAAAACGCCTTACGCACATGCCTATCTCTGCCATAACGGTCCGTATGACAACCGAACTTCAAAATTAAAGCTCTCTGATAGATTTCAGTGAATATTTTACATGCCCTATGAGGGTGATATAAGTTCAGAGTGCAAACATCAGAAATCCTAAGGCATTCGATTCACAAGCATAAAGTACACGTTGCAAAGTAGCAAATGGCAATGAATAAGACAAGCACCGAAATTACACAAGTTTTCTATTTCGTTCATTAAACAGAAGTCGCAAAATAAAAAAAAATAACAAAGATAACTCTGCTCCATACTTCATACAAATTGATGTAGCAGAACGAAGCAAAGCAAAGTCAATTCCACATTTCACACAAAGCAGAACAGTGGTTTAACTTTTTCTATGTACATGTGCAGCATGTGAACTGTGACATCAGATTATATGATGCAGTCCTGTTTAAGTATTCAGTCGTATGAATATAGTTTTAAAAATTCATTCTCAGCATGCCCAATATACCCAAAATTCAGGTTTTGTGGGCACGAAATTTTAATCATGATATTCAAGTGTACGTTATGTTCTCCAGTTACACATTACAAAATACATTTTCTGAAGGGAAGAATTTCCAAAGTGAACCATCGAGCATCCTACCCGCACGCTCCTGACCCGTTCCAACAAACACACTACTAAATGGATTATTTTAATGGAAGTGGTATGAAAGAGAAGGGCTTGTTTTTTGCTGGGTTTTTTTTGTGGATGATACACAAAGAAACCAAAATTTTCAAACTTTGCAATTTCGTGTTTCTTTGCATATTACAGGATGCCCCACATATGGAAATCCTTCCTCATGAAGTCATCACCTTTTTTGCTTTAGACTCATATCATTGGAATGATAAAAACAATACTACACTAACAATAACATCAGCAAAACACAGTCTCATCTCGAGGATAAAGCAGAGCAAATGGAAGTTGTTAAAGAATCGCACATTGTTTTTATATATTTTTAATTCAAATTGCAAAAGTAAGTAATCTAATCACAATAGTTAGCAAAACTGACTCATAGTAAATCAACTATATATTAGAGGGTTTGAAGTGGCGCTCTGTAAGGAGTAAACTCACAACTTGCATCTACATAGCCTAGCATGTATCCAAAATTATCATAGAGTCGTTGATAGATACGTTATGTATCCGAAAAGGGATATCTTGTTTTCATTATTTTCATTGTTAATTGCTGTTAGAAGCCTTTGGACCAAAATTTGGCACTGTGGCAGCCACATACAAATGGGACAGACATTTACTCAGACCTTAACTTAAAGAAGTTTAAGACATAATACATGTATAGCGTACCCTAGCCTCATTAATACATGTAGGCTGCATCACACCACGTAATATGGATGATGACGTGGTTTATGGCTTGTCATACCACCAGGATATATGATGAGTCATTAAGGACTTTAGAAAAAATTCTAGCTACCGCTTTTTTCTTCTTTGCTGGAAAACACACACACACACACACACACACACACACACACACACACACACACAGACACAGACACACACACACACACACACACACACACACACAGAGCGATCAGCTCACTTTCACAGACCTATAAAACCAATAAAAATTTTGATCTTATTGCAATGGGCAAGATTATAAAATAACATGGCAATGCAAATGACTGAACACCGCAACAGCAACAGATTATTATAGACGACGGTGACCGGAAGGGTAAAAAAGCATCGTCAGATTATCAAGGAAGCCCATTATCAAGAGACATTTTATGACCACAACTGCACAATACATGTAGTCCTTTCATATAAGAAAAATGACAAAAATCTAAAATGTTCACTCTTTAGAAGTTATCGAGATATGTTGATTTCATCAGAATTTGTGGAGACAATAATTACTGGTGTCAATAAAATGTTGATTTTTTTAAAAATTATGATCAGTCCGGCAGCTTTCGCAAGCAAACACATGTACACACAGATCAGGTTATATAGCTTTTAAGAAATATTTTTTGGCGGGCCATCCCGAGTTATAATAATTTGTCAACGTGGCAACATTATCAGGTATGAGCAAACATATACTGTACATGCAAAGTGCATCAGTACTATTGAACACATCATGCAAGTTACACCCTAAAAGGTGAACTGTATAAAACAAACAAGCAGACTAAAATCAATCGTTAGGGCATTTTCCTCCACACAGCACATTTTTGTACCCTAATTCCAGCATCAAAACTGGAACATTGTTGGAAACGTATGAAACGGTGTGGTCTCAGAGCGTGTGGTCTCTCATGTGTCCTGTTTAGCTTTACTGTCCACACTGAGATGATTCATGTGAGCACTTGATAGCTTATAATATGCTGTCTGGGAGAGCCAGATCAGGATGATATGTTTCTAGATCGAACCGTCAGCTACTACTCTCAATCGTTTGCCACTAACTAAACAAAAACAGTAGATACGCTGAATAATAGCTACAGTATATTAGTAGAATCACACAAACTTAAATTCCTCATGAGATTTGATTTCGCGATTTAAATTTTGAAACAGAATCAAAGAAGGGACTCAGGACGCTTTAAGGAGTATGCGGGTCTTTCGGGTACATGATGTTCGAGTAAAAAAGTTCTAAGGCTTCAATGTAAACAGTACAATCCCAACTGAAATCCCAGGAACAACAGTCATATTGCCTTAACTCTTACGTCTGTAGAGATCAACATCTCCTCCCCCTCTTCCCCCCCCCCTCCTCCGAAATAAAAAAAAACAACAAACAAAGGCTATTGCCTTATCTGCAGATTGTAACTATTATACCTTTAGCAGACTGGCAACTGGCGGATTGTGGTGTTTCTGATGGCGATATATGGTGCTCGTGATGGTATGTGGTGTCCCTGATCGCGGTATGCAGTGTCCAGATCTGAACCACCTGGTCACTAGTTAAGTTGTCCAGCAGGCACAGAGATGCCGCAATCCTGCAATTTGGAGGCATACATGAACTTCTCCTGCTCTAGACGTTCTATGACCTCTCTGAGTTCGGAGTTCCTCTTCTCTTCTTCTTCACATTCCTGCAAACAATACAATGGAACCCATTTAAAACGGCGACAGTATAACGAAAACATTGGTTTTTTTAACGACAAACTTCTAAATCCCTGTCCTCCCTCTTCTTTGTTATCGTTAAAACATAACGATATAACTTCCTTATCCTTAGTAAGTTTTCACATGAATAATGTGGTTTGACAACTAAATCGTTCATAACACCTTCTCTCGACTATATACCCTACTTCCGATAAAAATAGAGCACGATTATAACGGTCAAACTGGAAAAGATCAGACCCTTCCGTCATAACCGAGTTCTACTGAATATTATACAACGTTCCCTTAGCTTGTCATTATACTTAAAATCACTCTAGTATATATGAACGGCTTGATATCTTTCCTTTTTTAAACTCTTTTTGTTAAATCGTGAATGCATAGAGACTACGTTTATGGTTTTGTAGACCAGTGTCCAATGATACAGCATATCAAAACAATTGTGACATCTTTTCATATAACAATAGACACTTGCCATCATCATTTCACTTATTAAGCATAAGACAGACAGACAGGCAGGCAGGCAGGCAGACAGGCAGGCAGGCAGGCATGCTGGCAGGCAGGCATGCTGGCAGGCAGACAGGCAGGCAGGCAGGCAGGCAGACAGACAGACAGACAGACAGACAGACAGGCAGACAGGCAGGCAGGCAGGCAGGCAGGCAAGAACGCAGGCAGGCAAGTACGCAGACAGGCAGGCAGGCAAACAGAATGAAGTTCAATGCATTATGCAAAATATAAGAAGCCATGTGACATTCAGCTGAACTCCAGTCAGAGAAAAAGCCTCACTAGGAGGTACTATACAAACTTTCCTAGGCAGAAACCGCATTAGAAACAATAACCACCTATGGAATAAAAACAAAACCTTATGACTGTCCTCACCTTTTCGATGGACTGTAACTTCATCTTCTTCCTATCTCTGTGTTTTAGAGCCGCTTTCTTGTTCAGCTCTTGTCGATGTTTTTTCTTTTGCTTCTCCTCTTCAGTTAGCTGGTGAGTACAAGCAAAGGACAAAGTTCTGTATGTAGCTACTCCATAATTACAGTGACATTTATAACGTGAGTAAACAAAGTGACAGGCTAAAGAGCATGGAATCTGATGCTCTAAGCCTATAATACACTAAACTTATTTCGTCTGATTTCTGGCGCAAACCGATTGCCCACAACAGTACATAAGAGATTTTTTCACATTAGCTACGCTAGGACTAGAACCCATTGACTAGTAGATTTTTACCCAAACCCAACGTACGCGAAGGATGATGATTCTAATTCCAGTCAAAGAAGTGCTTTTCTGCTCTCGAATTCACAACTTTAAGAGTGGTTGAAATCAGTTCAGCCACATCTTTCAAGCGCTGAAACTGTTAAATCAACGAAAACAGCGCTGCTAACGAAAACTTAAAAAGCCGATTTTGCACAATCTCTTTCGTCTATAAAGAAAGTCAAGGCTTACCATACGTAGATATGACCTGAGTGGGGAACAATGATTACAGAGTTCGGTTACCTGTGGCCGTATGCATAAGTCATACGTTAATTCACGAACTGCGTTAACTGCAGTGAATACTACTAATGTTTTGGGAGTTTCTTGTGGTTACCGCAGTACGTAAACTAACTGAAGGATTACGCATATGGTCACCGTTGATTCTAATGAAGGCTTAGATAGGCTACATACATATAATTAATCAAACCCCGGTTCAGGAGAACCCACATTACTTTTTCCTTCGCGTTCCTGAGCAGGGCTACATGTCTAACTTACCTCGGTTTGTGGCGGAGGTGAGAAGTTGATGTCGATTTCACCCTTGCCTTCCTGCTGCCTCCTAGCCAGTATTATTTGCTTCAACTCTTGCTTGACTGAAGGTATTTTGCTTCCTGTCTGCATGTCTTCTGGAGCAAGATCTGTATCTTTGTATTGACACTGGAATTCAGCCTTTGGAAATGCCTCTGAGGCCATTGCAGCTTGAAAGTAAACTTCGTTTCGATACGAACCAACTCTCATTACTTTCGATGTCACCGTGGAAGTTGCTGCCGATTTCGAAGGTGATACTGACAATTGTAATGGCATGAATGATTGAAGTGCCACATCTTTAACGCAAGGTAAACTGCCCCGAGAAGAACATTCAAGAGACGAGGGATGGTCATCTGAAACTGAGAGCTGATGTTGTGCAAAGGCTAAGTTGCTGTTTCTTTGAACCCCAAACTCCATGGAGTCGTTCTCTTGCAAATTCACCGGCGTGTCGATGGGATCATCCACAAACCACGGGGAAATTTCTGTCTCCTTTTTGTTTACCATATCTGATTTGCGCACCAGGTGTTTATCGACACGAGAAAGAGTAGCTGGATGAGAGAGCGTGCTGTTGTTGTGCTGTAGGACACTGTCGGGTGTATGCATATGAATGTGAATTGCATGATTTGGCTCCATTTTGTCAGTTTTGGTCTGAATCACTTCCGGCTTACTGCAGTCATCTTTCATTAAAACAGGCACCAGGGCAACATCTTCATTGCTGCAGACATGACTGTTTAATTCAAATCCGGGGCCCGGGATGGGTGTATCAATCCCCTCAATAGCTGGTGAAATATTCAGGTATTTTCTGTGGTTGTCCTGTTCGTTGACCATCTTCTGCAAAGTATCATCCCGCTCTGGTGCGCTTTGGAAACTCAACTGGTTGCAGGACGTTTCATAATGTGGGTCAATTTCTGCATAATGTGATTCAGATTGTGAAGGAAAACCATTTGTTAGGCTGTGGGAGACTGTATGAGACATTGTAGTGATCGCTTGTGATGTGAGAGGCATGATAGCAGCCTCTGAAAGGTCCGTACTCACTAGTTCCGCTAGATAAGATCCATGTAATAGAGTTGAATCGGAGTTTGCGGCTGTGGTACCAGCGGAAAGACCGGGGTGGAGAAGTTCCACAGGGCTGAAATTGTGCTCGCTGTTGACGTTGCTACCTTGGTTTGCAAAATCTACAAAGTTCATATTGGATGGTGTTGGAATGATGGATGTTGATGCCGGAGAAGAACAGTTCAATGATTGATCTACAGTGCTGAAGGCAGGTGTTCCGGCATTAAAGGCACACTCTGGTAGATCTTCATACCCCCTGTAAATGTTTGTCTGATTGCTAGACATGCCCTCCATTGGTGCCATTTTACATTTATCTGTGGCAGTGTCCTGTTCCACGCTTACAATTCTTTGCAGTATGTTTCCGTTCTCATCAACATGGGACAGGATATCAGGAGTGAACGGCTGCATACCAATGTAAGGTGGGGCAGAGTTGGGGATGGCAGTTTGGGCATTGTACATGCTACCAGGTAGACAGACTGTCGGAAGGCTTTGGTGCCTCATGCGTTTTGCAGGCGTGTTGAAATCATTGAATTCCAGGTTTTCGTTGCCAGCTGGGATGTGGGCCCATGAAGACTGGCCTGCTGTAGTTTCTGATGACTGCCCGGAAGAATATGGTTGCAGCTGAGGTATAAGGTTTTCATTGGGGACGGAAGCACCTTTGGCAGTGTTGTCTGAAAGCTGTCCTCTTTGTGCGGCTGATTTGTATCTCCGTCTTGTAGGGGAAGAACTGTAACCTCTTACTGTAGATTCTGAAGTCCGTCTCTTTCTGCGCAACAAGTCTGGTAATCTGTCCACAAACTCCATGAAGGACATCCGATAGTCACTTGATGTTCCAGCTTTCTTTGAGGATGCCACCAGATCTCCAAGACTATTGCATACGGGTGGCTCATTATCATCGCTCAAGTCAGTTAAATTTTGTGTATAATATTGTATGCTGGAGCACGATTCTGATTGAAGTGGCATGAGGTTGGATATTTCGCTGTCTGAGATATCTTCATATGTATCCGACAATCCTAAACTGCCATTTGTCCGTCCATCTATTTGAGCGTTATCCAGAATGTCTGCCTCTTCATCATTTTCTGGATGATCCATCAGATTTCCGACAGTCTGTGACAAATCTGTGGAGAAAAAGCCAGGTTGGTGGACTACATTTTCATTTTGGTCGCCATCTTTCTTTGCATCTTGCGTGAAAGGAGTGGGCGGCAAAATGAAGCTCTGCGGTGTAAGAGGTCCATAGTTGTCGAGAGGAGTTGGTGGAAATGAGACTGACGAGTTTGGTCTCACTTCTTCTTCGCAATCCCCAGCTGTTTCCTGATGCACCCATGGTGCTAAGGGGTGAGAAGACTCATTGTCTACTAACCCCAGATTTTCTCCTAAGTCTACATTACAATCGTCAATCCAGTGCTGCATGGTGGCACAGCTAATGCAGATGTACCATTACGTGCCAAGCCAAAAACAATTCGAATGTAGACTTCTTTAAGTAGCTTCCCGTAAATAACCTGAAAAAAAAAGTAGTACAAGTGCATGTTAACTTTGTGTGACATCTTGAGAAATGAACTCTGATACTAATTTGGTCCAAAACTGAAGGCAAATAGGGCAATATGAAGAGTTTGCCTATCACTGAGGAGCTCAGCCGGTACGAGAAATTTACTAGCCTCCCTTTAATTATACTTTCTCTTTTCTGTTTCGCATTCCCTCCTCCTGAAAGTTCCAAGGAGCAGACTTCAACATAGTGAGAGAATACATCTTCTATAGTAAGTTTTGGCTTCAAATGTGACATGTAGGTCTAAGCAGATACAAAATAGGTTTTCACAATCTGAACGGGTCCACAAGAATGTGGGAGTGTATGTACGTGTGGAAATGTCAAGGGCGATGACATATTTAACAAATTCTTTTTTACAAATTCGCACATACTTGTGAGCAGTTGGGAAGTGCGTTTAGGGTCACGGGTGAACACTTGGCTCACGCGTGAAAGTTAGTGAACGATTCAGGCAGTTAGTATTAAAGGATTAAATTGCTGTGAAGTTGGCGTCCCTGTGGTGTGATGGTAACACTAGTTCAGTCCCCGATAGAGACAGGAACTTTTCTAGTGTTAGGTTGTTTTGGCTTTTTCTTTCAAAATTGATCTTTCACAGTAATTTGATAAAATCCCTGGTGACACACTTCCTTGAATAATGTGTCACAGCTTAAAGAAATTATCAGAACAGGTTCACATTCCTTCCCCTTAATAATAATGATTAGAGAATACTATTATATATTACGCCTAGCCACGCGGTTACATACTGAAATAGCCTTTAAATGATACATAACTGGAGTCTATCCAAACACTGGCTTCATCATGCAGGTATAAAAAAAATAAAGTCACTGAAACAGGTCTAAAACCAGAAATAGAGGTCATGACAAACAGTGCAGAGAAATGAAGAACACAACCGCAGAATCAAATAATGCTATGGATATGTTACTTTTTGGCACTGTGATCGATATAAGCTATGGGTAATATGTTTCTTTTTGGTGCTGTGATCGATATAAGCTATGGGTCATATGTTTCTTTTTGGCGTTGTGATCGATACTGTATGCCCAAAAACTATAATTATATGAACGGGATTTTGTAACGTCCTGGACTGTTTCACAACATTGTGGTAAATTCAAAATTGCGGACAGCGACTGAACACCAGCTTGAAAGGCGCAAGATAAAATAAATAATAAATAAATAAATATATGTATGACTTTTAACTAGGAAGACGAAAAACAAAGTTGGAGAAGAATACATCAAATGAATAATGGCGGGAGAATCAGCAAATTAAACAATGGCCAAATGGGAAAAGGATAAAATCAGAGGAAGTAATGATGTAAAAAGTACATGATTGCGAGAAAGTGTCTCAAAGGGAGCTTTTCAAGAGAGTGAGAACTCAAAAAAGTTAAAAGAGCGATGCAAAATAGTATCAAAAGAGTGAGACATACAAAACTGAAGAAAAAAATCAAAAGAGCGATTGTTCTAAATAGAGTGACAATTCAAAAGAGTAACAGTTTACTGAATGTATGATCATTTTTTTTCTCGTAACGTCTTGTAAACTGCATCAGAGATTGAAGTCACACAAACTGTGCATCCGCTGCATGTGTGCTCAAAGTGTACTGTTTGAGAAATAGCACATTCACAGACAGATTTATAAGGTAATTCTTCTGGAGAACAGAGTGAAGTGTAGATTGAAAGACTGTGTAAAAAAACCTACATAAATCCTTATTTTCAAGCTATATTTATGACCATTCAAAGACTACCCATATCCATCCACACGGACATTTTTTTAAAAAGTAGGCAAGAGTTTTACATTCCTTAAATTTTGTCACTCTCCAAATATTGTCATTTTTTTATATAGCATATTCGTGCCACTGTTTCTTTTTAATGATAGTCGCCCTTCTGAACTGTCACTCTTTTGATAAACACCTGTCTAAAAATGTCAACGAATTACATAATGTTACAGGTGTAATAAAGAAGAATGAAGAAACAGAATTGCCAATATGATACGAACGAACCTTGGATGACTGGTTTCTAGCAAGGAGGAAAAGAGAGTAGGAAGGAGGGAAAGAGGGAGAAAAGGAGAAGAGGGAAATGGGCAGTGATATAGTTCCTACTTAAGAGGCACATTCGAAACAAAAATGTGCGAGAGATTGAGTAGTAGTCTAGAAGGCAAGAGGATACCCCTATAGATGTAATGGCCAGCGAAAGAGCGGTTAAGAACTGATACGATTCCTAGTCATAAGACAGAGGGGTAGATCATGTAGATTAAAATGGAATAGACACCGCCTAACATTAAACAAGCTTCCCCGGGAACCCTGCACTGCACGGTGTTGTCCGCTGATAGCACACTACAAAAACAGAGTGGGCAAATGAAAGTTGCCTACCGAAAAATAGGAAACGCTCTTACTCGGAGAGCGAGGCAACAGAAGATCTTCAGAGAAAGATACCCCGTCTAACAAGCGTTTCGGCCCTTTGACTTTCTGACACTCTAAAGGGACTGGGCCACACTTGGGTCGTGATTCCCAAGTGTCTTTCTGTTGTCTGCTGATGGCAAATTACAAAAACAGAGTGGGCAAATGAAAGTTGCCTACTATGAGGTTCTGTAGCCTCCTTCCAGCACTTAGTTTTACCCATCGGAAATACCTCACATCGACACACCTAGATGACAAAGGAAACTGAGTCCTGACTGTGTGTAGAAGCCGCTCTCTCTACGATGGTCCAAATAAAGTTTCGAAATAGTCCCTGGCGATCTTCACTCATAAACGCTCCGTATAATTATTTCCACGGACCAAACGTCCTGGATTAGATTTGTGTGACTAGGAGTGAGTGATGAAGGGAAAGCTCTCTTTATAAGTCTGTCTTCACTAAATTTTCCTTTCCACCCACATGAGATGGACCGGGTCAGTTTCTTCCTCATTCGCCTATTCTTAAGGCATATTAACTGTCAGATTCACAAAAAGGAGAAGAGGAAATAAATATGATAATAAATAATTTCCCGGAGCTGATGATAATAATGTGAATAGGGAGAATCTAAATGTAAGATAAAGAAGTAGCAAAACGATAGTTACATTTGATAAAAACTGCATTGAAGAGAGATCACAGCTAACAAAGATTACACTCGGTGAAGATTACACAAGATAACTGTTACACTAGATGAAGATTAAACTAGATAAAGCAGCCCTCCGCACTTTAGAGGGTCCAGATTTAGCTTCAGAAAGGTGTCGAAATCAGGTGTCAATGACTTTGATTATAAAATGGTACTTAATATTACCAGTTTCCTGACAGTTCTTCAGTAATAATTTCACTTGTTTACACTGCCACTACTTTACCACATCCCTGTTCTATCACACAGCCTCACCTTCCGACCACAGCCCAGCCCCTTGCCAGCAACAATGTCGAATTTACTTACACAGCTAGATCCTAGCAAATTTCTCAGATTGTTTTTCTCTACGAGTTTTGGTTACTATTATTCCTGTCTTAAGTTATTTTCGTTGTCAATATTGCTAATAGATTTGTTAGTCAGTGCTTTGCTCGATGATGATGACTCATTTCTAAATGGTGGGATATTCGCCACGAGCGATTTCTTCATCAGAGATTCACCGAAATTAAAGTTGAATAAAAGGAATCTATTTTGTCACAACGTTCTCTACCAAACACACTCCTGGTGTATAAAACTTTGTAAACATTCCTGTAATCAGTATCGATATACATGGCACTATCAGTAGATTAATCACTTCTTAACCAGTGTCCAAATCTGAGCGGTTTCTTCTAACTTTAAATTTGTTATAATGTATAAATAAAACATTTATGTTTCGGAATATTCAGGAAATATAATTCAGAAATTAGAGCCAAAACGGGCGTCCTCTGGCAACGACTTGTAGTAGTTTGGGGG
>JAWQUT010000082.1:1253752-1265319 GCA_033807755.1 Ellobium chinense | reverse complement strand
ACACACACACACACACACACACACACACACACACACATACATACATATGTTGCATACACTATAGCCCTCAACACCCTCCATCCCCCACCCTACACCCCACACACATACACCCTCAGAGGACAGGGGTGGGTCAGAGGTCCCTGTCTACACTCTCAGTCCGATATGGTGATGTTTAGAGCGCATTTACTTTCAAGTTCGGATCGCTTAGGAACGCTTATGGCAGATGTAGGCCTGCGCAGTTGCGCATGTACGATGTGGCACTTTTCTGGTGTGATGGTTATTATTGTTGCAAGATAAGAGCGTATGAACAAGTTTAGTTGTGAAATCTATACCTGAATCCAGCTTGTAAAGTGCAACATTATCGTAAGACTAGGAAATGTCATTTGCGCGTGTATATCTCTGCCTTTGACAGTCTGTAAGAGATCCAAACTTAAAAATAAAAGCTCTCTACTAAGTTCTCTATGTCCCGAAAAGCTACCGGGTAAAAGGGGACTCGTCCAAAACCTGCAGTGTGATGCACTGTACCTCATGTGTCACTAACTTGGCTTTATTGATAAGGAAATGAAATAGGAAGGTGGAGGGAGGTCTGCCACTCAATCGACGCTGTAATCCGACTTCACATTTTGATATATTATTATACTTCCTACAGGTCCTTCACAACCTGCGAGGCCGGTTAAAATCTTTAAACATCATTTTGTTTCAACGTTTAGATACTTGACAGAACAGCAACTTTGTACTAGAGATGTTCTTGATTTTTATTTCCATTCGTGATTCCTGCGGAAAATATTCCTCATGTCATTTTCACTCCTCCTTCCTTCCTTTCCACCTTCCCCCACACCTCCAGCCCTTCATCCAAGCAATTTGATGTTATTTGATTCTCCTATGCACGCATATAGCCTAATTTAGGAATGTTTTTGTTTTGCTTTTTTTTTTTTTTTGAAGTTTTAAACGAGGATCTTATTTGTATAAGATTCATATGACGGTTTTCTCAAGTGTATAATATGATCTCTAAAGTCTAATTTAAAATATTTCAAATGCCATTTCCACCCTCCCCCCTTTTCCCCAAGCCTTTCACCCAGGTGTTTTGGCGTTTTTGATTTCTCTATGCACACATACTGTAGAATCTTTTTTAAGCGAGGACCTTATTCATTTGAGCCTCCCATGACGGGTTTCTCATGTGTATATGCACGCAAAAGTCTAGTGTGATCTGAAGTGACATTACAAGAGAGCCAAACTAGCAATCCTGCTTGATACTGATAGAAAAAAATAATATTAAACTCGGTAATCATCAAACAGCTAGGGGTAATAGCCAGAAATAAGTGCATGTATTTTACCAGATGTAAGCGCTTTAACAATTTTTGAACTGAACTTTTTTTGTTGTCTTATGAGTACTAGTTTTCACAAGTCAAGCTCAAATCGTTAAATTCGCGACAATTAGCTCGTCACCAAAAACAAAACAAAACAAAAAAAACGTACCCAAGATTAGAATCCAGATTCATCAGCTCAGATCACGTTTCACAGATTAAAAGATGCTTATTGTTATTGTGATGTCATGTGTTGTTGCTTCCACTGCTTCTGCAGATACTGCCTATGCTGTTAGTGCGTATTTGTTGTTTGTATATTTGTAAGAATCCTTGTGCACAGTTGCATGATTTCATGCAATTAGAAGTAGTAAATTCTAGCTCCAATTTTTTTTCTGCTCTTTCTTGCACTCCCACACCCGTCCCCAACACCGAACCCTACCCATCAAGCTCTACGTAGTGCACGTGAACCGTTGCAGCTACTCAAAAGCGAAAGTGTCGTGTGCGAACATGGAAGTTTATCGACAAGGGATTTGAGCAGCTACTGAAAGCGTGGACATGTGTGCGTACATGGAAGTTTATTGACAGGCGACTTAAGTGTCAGTCATAAAAGTTAATGGATAGTGTGGATAGCTGCGAGAATGGGGAAGAGGAACTTATTTGGAGTTGTTGAAACAAAATTTTGTCCGATGATCACAAGATCACCAAATTAACGGGTGCTCTACAATTTTCTTCGAGTTAACAGCCAAACCTCACAAGATTTGTTTTACATGTTTGCTGGATCATGACTGATCATGACTTCGATCAGTTGTGCTCTGAAGCCTAAACATGTAAAATACTCACCAGAATAAATGGGAAGGAGAATAGGCGAGGAAGTTTAAAAAGACAAATTTTTAAAAAAGGAGGTTTTATACAACCTGGAAGTTATTTATCAAGACTTAATACAAGGAATAGTGACAAATTATAACATGATACTGTACCAATCTGGGCTTTGAAAACTAGATCTCTTCGCTTAGAATTAACTCATAAGAGTAACGCCCTATAGATCTTCAGTAAAAATAGTCTCATACACTCCTTTACCCCTTGGACTAAACAATGACGAGAGATGGCATCAGTAGTTTTCTGGCACCTATTAAAGAAGCCAAATGACTGATTGTGCAGAATCCCATTGATCCGCTAATATACACCTCCCCCGCCTTTTTGAGAAGTCTGTCAGCCAATGTCAGGGTGTAGAAATACTGTATATAATCTAGACAATGTGTCCAATTTTAAAGTTTCAGTTACAATTTGAGTCATATTAATTAAATACAGTGTGTTTGGCTTATGTATTAGCAAGCCGTAAATACCAGCCTAATGAAAATTTGGGGATCAAGTCAGGAGGAGAGATGACTATTTTTGAAAGAGATTTGTGAAACATTTTGGGCGTTGACACCCCCCCCCCCCCCCCCCCCCNCCCCCCCCTCCTTTTTCTTCCCCTTAAAAGATGGGGAAATGGAAATATTTTAACCTCATGGGAAAACAAAATCTGAAATCACAGCAGAATTTGTAGAATAACATATTTCATCTAAAGAAAAAAAAAACAAAAACAGGAGCCAGTAACTTGTAGGTTGTTTATCCGTTTACATTACCTCTAAGCAAATGAGGCCACGTTTGTGCAAAAAATAAGATAAGATAAGATAAGATAAGATCAGATGAGATGAGATAAGATGAGATGAGATAAGATAAGATAAGATATTTATCCCCGTGGGGCAAAAAGAGATTTTCATTTGATCAAAACTTGAATTTTACCTCTTCACACAGCCAGAAGTAATCCATTAGGGTTTTACGGTATTTTTTTGTTGCCCCCTGGTCACCAGCTTGGAGACAGAAAAGTATATTCTTAAAAGAATGGTCACAAGTTAAAACTGTTTTTAATCATATTTACCGTTGTCAATGTCTTTAATTTTTTTCCTTCCATTTAGCTTCTTAGATTCTTTTTTCATATAAATGTATTCATTAATCCGACTCAAAGGCCTAGTTTTAAGAACCGAGAACTTGAATCAGTGGCAAAGCCATTTCCCCCCGCCCTGCATGTTACTTGTAGTTAAATTATGTCGGGCTTGACTTACGTTCAGAAAACTATTACCGTACCCCTCTAAATATCAACCAGAAAGAACAATTTAGTTTGCTCATTCGTGACAAAAATGCAGATTTTTGATCATTCGTAAAAATGGTTTTGCTCAAAGGTATGCCCATGGTTGAGTGGTTTTGCTCAAATGTGCTTCTACTGTTTATCCCTGATTCTCTGACAGAGAGACAAGCTAAATCGGTCAGATCAGATCATATCATAAAAGGGTTTAGATTCCTTGCCACAATCAGCCAGTGTCCCTTCGTTTGTTGATTCTGAATCCCCTTCTTAGCGTTGTTGCTGAACGATCAGTCATATGACAATTAATATGAATACTTCAAACCGGTAATAGTAAGCCAGACAAAAATTCTGTATTTCCATAAATACAATTCAGATTATACAGCCATAATATTCCAATACTATGACTAAGTGGATATTATACCACGGTGGGGGCTTAACTGCATCTCTTCACTAAAATGGATGGACAAACCTGGAACTATACTTGGCACTAATACATGATACTGTGTGACCTACATCTTTCTTTCCAGATTTTATATGATCCGATTACTGAGCTGGGACTGCATTAGTCCGTCATGAACTTACACTCAGAGTTGGTAATATTGAGTTTTTTAACCCCTGTAATAAGATAAGAAAAGATAAGATAAGATAAGAATAACTTTATTATCCATAACACTTTTTTAACATTTCCAGACTTCCATCTGCTAAAATGACTACCCCATACTGATACCCTAATGTGTTGATTTCAATGGCTAGTGGGAAATATTAATTTGTCAAAATTGCCTTGATAACATCTGTCAATATAACAGTCATATTATGGTCTCCATATCTCAAAGATCTGCGCTTTCTTGTTAATACTATCTATAACAGTGATGTCCGGACGTGTACTGTAGACAGGCAGGCAGGTGGACAGGAAGGAAGGAAGCAGGCAGGAATCAGGCAGGCAAACAGATAGGAAGGTAGACAGGTAAACGAACTACAAGAAGATAGAAATACATTGTGTTTTACATATCAGAGAAAAGGGACAGAATGACCTTTAGAACATCGGCATGAATCAACCAAGTCAAACTTTTAGGCTGTCATCAAATAAAGTCATCATGTTAAAGTTACATGCGAAACATCTCAGATAATAGAACTTCTCCACCCCCATCCCAGGCTTTCCGCCTTGTGTTATGAGAAGTTTGTGTCGGGTTATTACTAAAGCAAAAATTGTATCTCGTAAAGCCTAGCTCTCACCCTCTCTTTCTCCACATTCCCATAGGCCGGGGTGAGGGGGTGAGGGGCAAGGTGGTAATTTCGCTTCTGATTATACACATAAAATGTCGCTGCCCATACCAGTCAGTTCTCCTCCCTCACCCCTGGCCCTCCAATTTTCTCCTTCCCAAGTTAAGGATCACAGGGGAAATTCAGGCAATCAAAGCAGAGTATCTCCTTATCAAATATACAAACAGTAAACAGGAGAACCTCATTACGACGTATGCCTTGGTGCATGCAAAAGATATACTGTACTTAATATTGAGGTCTACTGAACATCGAGATCCACCTGGATAATGAAATAATAGAATAATAATAAATCCATGCTCCTGACATTCATGATAAAACATTCGTTTTGTTACTCTCAAACAGCTCCTTTGCCTTAACACTGTACAGATGCACTTCAAAGATTTAAGGCGATGACTGCCAGTAAAGTTTATTTTATCTTATTTGGCGTCATTTCACTTTTTAACCTGTTTATTATAATTATGTAGGGTTTTTAAGTTTCACATCTAAGAAACAGACATCGCGGACACAAAAGAAAATGTTTTAAAAAATGGCGACATAGATTATACTGATTATTGAGGAGCCTGGCTACACTGACATGTTCCAGAACATCCCTGCTGAAATTAAGACTGGAGATTTGTGTTGCTCGTGTCTACCAAGTGACAGTAGAAGATTTCATTACAAACCTGGATCTGTTTGTTTAGAATTCATTAGAATAACCCCATCTTAGATCCGCAGTAAGAGTCGTTCAACATACTCCTTTATCCCTCTGACTAAATGGTGAACAGAGACGCCATCAATTCTTGTTGTTGTTGTTGTTGTTGTTGTTGTTGTTGTTGTTGTTGTTGTTGTTGTTGTTTTCCCCCGTGACTCTTTGATAGAGGGACGAGTTAAACCTTTCAGATCAAGTCATCAAGGAATTTAGATTCTTTCTCTTAGTCTCTCTCTTAATCAGCCAGTGTCCATTCGGTTACTGAATAGGGAAAAAAAGCCCTCATAATAAAAATTATGTCTATCCTCTATTCAATCAACAAATGCCTCTGACACCAGGTAACACATATATTTGGTAAAATTTCAGTATACGTAACTTAACAGAAAAGAAAATCCCCTGCCCCAGAAAACACCTCTTTTAGGGAAATGAGAAGGAAAAAAAAGGCCAGATTAGTAGAGTAATTCGCACTCAATCATGGCAAAGTATTACCTGAAATCGCCATCTGCATTTATTCAAACTATCCTGATGCATAGACTGGACCTCCTTCAGCTTGTGAATGTTATCACAATTATGAAGTTTGAATTTACTGCCAACCATCGCCTTAACCACCTCCACATAGCTTTACCGGTGTTGTATCTAAGGTCAAGGAGATTCTCGTGCATTCCTCATTCAAGGCATTCAGTCCTGGTTGCATCATCACCGGCAAGAGAGAGCAGGTCGCATTGATGCCATTATAATGGCAAAAGTTCTCCAATGCTTCGTGCCACCGGCTGTGCGCTCTCTCTTGCGCTCTCTCTCTCTCTCTCTCTCTCTCTCTCTCTCTCTCTCTTTCTCTCTCTCTCTTTCTCTCTCTCTTTCTCTTTCTCTCTCTATCTCTCTCACTCTCTTTGCCAGCTCCGCAATTTTATTTTTTTTCCTACGAATAATGTAAACAAATAATTTCATTCAGATGACAGTTCATTCAAGGATTACACAGCCAAGCTTCCTTTCTTTCTTTCTTTCTTTCTTCCTTTCTTTCTTCCTTCCTTTTTC
This sequence comes from Ellobium chinense, assembly GCA_033807755.1. NCBI lineage: Eukaryota > Metazoa > Mollusca > Gastropoda > Ellobiida > Ellobiidae > Ellobium > Ellobium chinense. Next base: position 1,258,889 of record JAWQUT010000082.1, on the reverse strand, counting down.
TTTCTTTCTTTCTTTTTTTCTTTCTTTCTTTTTTGCTTGTTTCTTTCTTTCTCTTTCTTACTCTAGCTCTCTTATTTTCTCTCCATTACATGTCTCTTCATTCAAAGTTTATTGTCTTGCTTCCCTCGTCCTCACAGCATCTGTAATAGGCCTACTGTTTCACATCTCTTTGCCTCTACTCCCTCAGTCAACATCCCCCCTCTTTCTCTCTCTCTCTCTCTCTCTCTCTATCTATCTCTCTCTCTCTCATATATCTAATTCTCTGTCCTATATTCACCGTGCTTCAAAAATGACTGGAGTCAGCCTTCATTTTTTTTTTTTTTTGGAAGGGTACGATGTTGATCAAGGCTCATGTTGACATGGCAAAAACTTTTCAATATTTCCCAACCAAACTTGCAGCTGCAAAGATACATGCTGACTCTTTTGTTCTGCCATAAAAATATTTCCCAGCGTTCACATCTGTGTGAAAAGTGACTTAGGCTATTTTTGAAGCACAGTGACAAATGTGCTCCCATAGCTCTTTTGTTTTACTATGAAAACTTACGGTGCTAATGGTTGAGAAGAGTTGGAAGCTTGACTCCTTGCCTCCAAGCCCTTCCCCCCCCCCCCCCCCCCCCCCCNCTCCCCCCTCCCCTAATTCCCCTCGGTCTCTTTGTTACACCTCTGCTCCCTATCTTAAGATCTACAGACAAGAGCATAGGCCTAATCTGACCCTCACGATGCTCATACTCCTCATTATATTGTCCCTGGTTATTGGCATGGTTTACATAATGTTTGATCTGAGTTAACTAACAACTGCTTCACATTGAAAACTTACTTCAAAAAAACTTAGTGACCACCATAGAACACTTTACCTTACTATAAGAGTGCTGTTCTATTCTCCATGCTTCTTCCCCCACCCCCACCCTTTTTTTTTTCTTGACGCGGGGAGTGGGGGGAGGGGGAATAGGAAGGAGGACGCGAAAGAGAAAAATACAGATCAATGATTCTTGACCACTACATCTCAGCAGTGCTCGGCAAGTTTATACACATATATATGTAAAACTAAACAACCATAAAAGTAGGCTAAACTATAAATATGTAGCTTTACAAATAATGTCTTCCTACGAAAGCCCTCACCTGTCAAATTACAAGATATATCGCAGGAAATGTGAATGAAGTTCATATTCAGATTAGACATGTACAAGTATCCAATTCACACACCCCACAGCAAAGTGACAAGACATCTACCACTCGAAGCCATCTTAATTTTGCCCTCACAGCGTTTTCCGGCTAAACTTAGCAGCTATTCCATGATCGCATGAGGCTATAAGTATAAAGCTGCACGCACATGTTCTTACAAATCAACAATTGAAAACTTTCACATAACACATGCATTAAACAGGGTCGTAACGAGATCAATATTTGGTTTAAAGAAACAAACAATTAGAACCGTAATCGTGTTGACGCCGTAAAACCCTAAATCAAACAAGCAAGCAAACAAACAAAAACAAATAAACAAGCAGACAAATCCTCACCAGCCCGGACCTCATGTACTCGACAAACCCAGTCCTAAGCTCTGGTCCTGAGGTTGTTTTTTTTTAATTTTCTTTATCAAATATTATTAACGATCTCGAACAAGACACCTCACTGTTTCATTATACGTCACAGACACCCACATTCCTCCTTGCAGCGTTGTCCTAGATTAGATCTACATCTACTCCATTAATGTTGATATGTCATAAAAAAGGGAGCACGACATGTGAAAAACGTATGCATGACGACGCGATCACAAAAAAACGCACAGGCGACAGTTATTCTGTACAGACATCAACGTACATTTTCTGTACTCACTGTTATGGATTTTTCCCCATGATTATGTCTCGTACAATAGAAGTATTCACATGTCACAAGAATAATATATCACTTCAGTGTTATGCAACGTCTTGTCCTTGCACATGACTTGTGCGATGGAATGTTTGGGAGAAAGCCAAGACACTATTTTAGAAGTGTTGCCGTAACCTAGGACAGCTCACAACATCATCTATAGATAAGATTGCCTGTTTTGCACAATATGATTCCCCGCTATAACACAGTGCATGGCTATCGGGCATCAAAACAAAGTTAATAAAAGTACATGAAAGAATGGAAAAAACTGAAAGCACAGATTTAAAGGTGCCGGGTACGCAAAGCCACATGGGTAATCTAAATATTGATAGGTAACTTACCTACACAATGTGGGTCGGTGGAGCGGTAAACCACAGCCGAAAGTTATGAATGAAACTAGTCGAGGGCTTGACGAGAGCAAGTCGGGACATGTTTTGCCGATCAGCATTTTTTTCTCTCCCCTGTTTGCTTCGCGGCACAGAGTGTGATGACGGGTTTCCACTTTTAGCCTTGCAAGGGGATTCCCCCAAATTATGACGCCGCTCTATTTCGCTGAGTCAATGGCCCAGAGTTTGTTGTCGTACGATTTTTTTGCATTTCGAATGCTAAGAATGTGGTAACAATGAAGAGTTATAAATGTCCAAAGCTGCATATGCAAAAATTACATCTAGCTTAATATTTTCTCACATAATGACGTCCGCAAATGTATTCCGCGCGAGAAAACGCACTCCAAACGTTTTGACCTCGGGTGTCCTCGGCACCTTGACCTCGGCGTTCGGCTGATTCCGAGCATGCTTCGCGGTTTCATCATGGTCAAAATTATAGGCCAGCGTGGCCGCTAACAGTGCGCATGCGATGTGACCTAGGTGTTAAATCTTTTGTTTACAATTCAGGCATAGTTTTTGATATCCGAGAGTACAGTGACTGGAATCTCGGAGACAGCGCTGCCCGATGATTCCCTTACCATGCGGCCCTCCCTCTTATCTGTACTGAGTGTACTAATGTACTTCGCATGGACTTACTACCCTAACCCTTACGTTTTCTCCTCCACGGCCTTCCACCTCATTATCCCCTTTTTGTCTGAAACAGATCTAGATCTAGTTTTCTTCTGCGCTATCCTGCTATTCACTCGCATGCAATAAATAGCTGCTCAATTAGAGTGTCAGTGTACACGTTCAAAGACAGTTACATCGGCAGTAAGTTGCTCGTCTGTGTTTCTAGCCATATTTATTATTGTTATTATCATTATCATGATTATGATCCATGTAAGCAGGCCTATGGTTAACCTAATTAATTAACAACTGATACTGAGGACGTACGGTGTTCTAATTACCTCCATCTTTCTCCACCAGTAATGACTTTTCACAAGATCTAAGGCAACCCCTCTTTTTCATCCTCCCCCCCCCCCCCCCCCCCNGCCGCCCCCCTCGGTTCATTAGATAATACTCCACCGTCCATGACTGTCAATGATTCATTCCGTTATGTAACAAATAGCACAAGGACATGTGGGTTTGGTATGAACCAAACACAATAACACATGGGTCACGGTACTGTTTCCTAGCAACACTAAAACAGAACTGACTTCTTATAAGCCCCTGTCCCTTCCCCTCTCATGACTTATCTTCCACATTATTTTTTTTTTAAAGCATGAGCGTGTGCAGTGCATAGGAAACATGCAAGAATAACCATAATCTTTTTCTAAAGATCTCCGAATATGAGAGTTGTTTTTTTTTATAGACAGATCTGTACTGTTTCGTGCATATTTAACTTAATCATGACATTTCAGGCATCCCTCGACAGTTGATCTTAAGCATTCACAACAGATAGAATATAATCTAAGAGGGAGGGTTGGAGTGGAGGATGGAGTCAGTAGGTGTTGGTGATCGCTACACTTGGCTTCTCGTTCTTTCTCTCTCTCTCTCTCACTCTTTCTTGTTCTTTCTCCCTCCTCAGTAGTCACCCCTTTCACCAGAAACATTATCCATCCATCCATCCGTTCATTTGTACGTTCGTCAGTCAGTCTGTCTGTCTGTCGTGTCTGTCGGTCTGTCTGTCTGTCTGGTTTCCATCTATCTATCTATCTATCATCTATCTATCTATCTATCTATCTATCTATTCTATCTATCTATCTATCTATCTATCTATCTATCTATCTATCTATCTATCTATGTCTGTGTTTCGCAATCTGCTTGTTTGCCTACCTGCCTGTCCACCCATCCGTCCGTCTGCTGTCTGTCTATCTTTATGTATGTATGTATGTATGTATGTATGTATGTATGTATTATGTATGTATGTATGTATGTATGTATGTATGTATGTATGTATGTATGTATGCATGCCTGCCTATCTGTCTGTCTGTCTGTCTGTCTGTCTATCTGTCTGTCTGTCTGTCTTAATAAAATAATCCTATCCATATTATGTATCTTTACTATAGACTTTCTGAGTATACAATTCAGGTGGTCTGGTGTCAAGCCACTTTGCAATGACCCCAGCGGCTGACCCAGAATCTCAAGTTTATCCCGCTATGACATCATTATGGCCTTGGTGTACCTGTGTCTTAAATCCATACATGTGTCTAGAATTTTCCGGGTCAGTTGCAGTCAGCCTTGCAAGTAGGTTAAGTTGAACCGAGAATTCTGTGACTAATACTTTATTATGACACATTCTTTGAACTAGATCTAGATCTGTAAAATTATGATTAGTTGGCTATAATTAGCGTCTTCGTAGTAGCAGAAGCTTATACCATAGTGAGTCATTGTGAGAATCATGTGCTGGGACCGCAGGACCGGCTTTCTTACCTGATAAGGACCAAAGTATTGGACAGGGCCGAAAGCTGTTCGCTGGGGCACCCACGGGCCTCCGGACCTCCAACGGGCCTTCTCGGTCCCCTATCTTCCTGACAATATGACTACGGATGTATACATAAATTGTAATGTGCTATGAAAGCCTTGGATTCGGGATCTTTTTGTCTTGGCCTTTTCGGTCCCTCGGAAGTGGGTGGGCATGCGGGGGTGGCAACTTGCAAGCTACTGTGCTGGTGTTGAACTGGATAAACTAAGCCCTTCTTGATAGTGGGCTCGAGTGTGCTTATATAGACATATTTACACTGTATGAATACCGACAGTTATTTTTTTTCAGCCTGTTAATGCTGTTATGGGTGGTGTTATATCTTATTTTCCAACCGACCCAGTTTTCCTACTCTTCCCTCTTCTCCTTCTATTTTTCATTTGATCCATCTCTCCTCCTTTTCTCTCCTACTCCATAAGTTTCC
>JAWQUT010000082.1:1235416-1250135 GCA_033807755.1 Ellobium chinense | reverse complement strand
TATATATATATACATTGTATATATATAATTATATGAAATTCCATCTAATAACAAGAACGTGTGATATAAACTGTCGAACTTTTGTCACGGTTGTTATTCGCACTGTCGTCGAAATGTAGCTGAGTTCGAAAATATGTCTAAACGGTATCGACTTTTGAACGGTTACAAAATTTTAAAAGGGTCTAATACATTTGTCTTCGAAAATAAATGTGGCCGAAAACAAATTATGTTTTACCGTATGGCCGAAAACCAACACAACCTATGTGCTACTTTACTCTAATGGATGTGATACCCATCAGACACAGGATTCAGCAATCCCGTGTTTATTATGTGACCTAGGCTGCTAACTTTAACACACCTCTGTTCATGACGGAATTATTCAGTTTTGACAGTTTTATTATAATACAAAAATACCTATTTCTGATATAAGCTGAAGAACAGAGGGGTCGTTTAAAAAAACAAAAAAACTATTCTGCTAAAGTCAGTCAGTTTTATTTAATATGTCATTTTTTTTCTCCCAGAAACAAGTTAGGGACAAAAAAGAATGTGATGTTTTTTTCAAAATTTAGCAAGAGCGAGCAGGGACGAACAGCTTTTCACAGCCGTTTATCCTTAGGGGACGAGAACAAAATACTTTTTATCATCACTTTGATCATCACAGCAATCATGATTTACGGCAGCATGGAACAAGCACCAAAGAAAACAGGAACGGTAAGCTAACAGCAGCAGCACCACAACCACCACCACCACCAACAACAACAACAACAGTCATCACAAGCACGAAAAGACATTCTCGGCAATCATACCAAGCCTGGAAAAAGAAATTAATTTTTTAAACAGGCAGCATGCCAGCAATTGTTTCGAAGAATACCTCCAAAAGACTAAATTTTATTTCATTTAAAAACTTTCAAATATAAAACGGTTAAAAAGGATATTCCAATACATAATACATGTACAAATATAACTGCCTTTTTCTGTAAATGGTGACTTTTGTGTTTTACATAAAATATTTGTTGAATTCGCTTTGAATTTTACGCCACACAAGCATCAAAACGATGAGATATCTCTTGGGACGGTATTCTATTGGACAAAATACAAAAAGTTAGGGTTACTGTAGAAGTTTTTGTTTTCCTCAGAAGTATCTAATTGTCTCGAATTTCGCGAGTTGAGCTTGACTCCCAAAAAAATTACGTCCCGCGAAAAAAGATCCCTTTGAAAACTTTTCAGATAATTTACTGTTAGTGGAAAAGTTTTAGAGGGACGGTGATAACCGGCAAGTAAGAGGCAAACGCTGTTATTTCTAGTAACTACTTCTATTATTTGGACATTGTCTAATTAGCCTTTTTTTAAACCAAATATTTTCGTTTACTTGCCAATAGTCTTGTATCACTCTGGATGACTGTTGACTTCTGCGCACTTATACACATAAGAACGCTATCGTGTGGGGCTCGCGAATACTCGCGAAAAGCCATTTCTGCTATTTCTAAGTTTTTTCGACAATTAGATTCTCGCGAAAAAAACAAACCACGAAGCATTTCTACAGTATTTCAAAACTTACTGTACCCTCCCAAATGAGATATCCCATTCTATTCACTTTTAAACTTGTTGTACGTATTTAAAGGTAAATTTTCAGAAATATAGGAGTATAAATATATACCTTGCGAGTAAAATACCATAATAAAACATGGTTTCTGCCCTCTCATCATTTGTCTTTTTTAGAAGCAAAACACACCAGTGTCATACATCTTACACCTTGTCTTGTGATTCAGTTGCGGACAACAACAGTGTGAAGAGAAGATCTGGACAGACTTGACTACAGTTTCTTAGCAACTGATTCAGGTTCACATACATCAGAATGAGGCAGTGCAAAATAATGATCCTTGTACTTTGCTTTGCATTCAGCATTGCATGAATCAGTTTGTTTTGCCACTTCTTTCTAAAGGCGGCAAGCGTGACCTTGCCACATATCTAAAATAATAATGTTATCAGTTTTGCTTGGGTCAATTCTTGACAGTACATTGTAATTCTAACGAGAAATAATCAAGAGTAACAGGAGAGAGAGAGAGAGAGAGAGAGAGAGAGAGAGAGAGAGAGAGAGAGAGAGAGAGAAAGAGAAAGTGAGAGAGAGAGAGAAAGTGAGAGAGAGAAATGCAAGGGCGACAACAACACGTCAGAGAAGGAGACAACAGTGGGATAACATTAGGGATAATTTCCACACACCTTAATGTTATGGTTTGTTTATGAAAAGAGACCTTCTGATAAGATAATACTCTCAAATATCTGGCCTCAGATAATAGGACGATATATGCCCTAAAACAATATCTTGTAACATGCAACATCAAAGAAGATCACTTATGAGAAGCAACAAATGTTGATACATTCTGCAGAGAACCTATACTGTTTGGTGCAAATTTAACAGCTAAGGATTTCATCAAATATTGTTACAAGTAACTGACATTCTAGACTAAACTAGCGAATACGCTGAACCTGAATTGCATATTTTTAAGAGGGGAATATGAAGTTTGGGAGTGAGTGACAGTCTGGTTGGAAGAAAGAATACTTGAACTGACCAGACGACAAATAACTAGTCTTTGTGGAAGAAGGAACTGGTGGAGCAATTCTAATAAATGTACAGTATGGACTCCTGAGTATTGTGTTAAATAATTGTAATTATGATGTTTTGCGTGTGCCAAATGCCGTTCTGTCCTAAGTTCTTCCATTTACCTACATCCCATAGCAATGGTCTGAGCTTTCAATCTTTAAATTTGCTATGATGCCCATCTACACTGCGGTGTCGTCTAAACAGCAGACTCGATTATATTTGTCAGTCGCTAAATCGATTACCAAAATATTAAATTACCGTATTTGACTGCTCAGGATACCGGCTTTAATTCAGGTATTTTCTAATATTATGAATATGCCTGGAGCGCAGAGGCACCACCTTGAAAAGGGAACAAAATTCTCCTTATGGGTAGCAGGCATCATGACCTGAGCAAGTCGATTCCATTCTCTCTGATCTGGCCTTGCACAGGTGCCATAGAAACAGCCGTGTTACAACATGGTGCAGCTAAACTTTACCACGCTGTAACACGGCTAAATACTATTTTTCTACTGGACTCGGCTCTTGCATCACCTCCCTGCTGATGATTTCCTCGTCCTCCTCCTCCACTTCCGGAATGCAGCTCAGACTCCTGTGGAAAACACCACGTCTCAAATGTGGCAGAGAATCCCCACGATGGGTGGTATAAGGATCAGAGGTATTGTGATCATTTTTCGCATGATCTCCATTTCCGTTCCCCACAAATTGCATTCCAGCATACGGTACGTATTTGAACATTCCTCCCAGACTGGTCTCCACTGATGCCCGTAGTGACTGTAGTGATTCCAGCCGATCTGCATCATCTAGGTCCTCTTCATCATCAAGGTTATACATTGACGTTTTATCATCCCAGAGGAAGTCCCCAGAAAACTGATTTTCTGGTCCGCACAGCCCGTCGCCTGCCCCGATTTCGCCCTCCGCTGGCCAAAAGTAATCGTTTTCTGCTTCGAAGACTTGTTCGGTTGTAAAGACCTGACCACTTTGACCCAGAACGGCCCTTCCTTTGCATAAAGCGCTCGTACAAAAGTATACAGGTCTCCGATGATCCTCGTCAACATTGTCATTCTGATTATTAGTTTGGATGTCAGGCGATTCTGCGCCAAGTTCTGTCCTATCTTTCGTATCACCTTGTACACTGCTTCCTCCCAGCCAACCTTTAGTATTACCATCTACATTAGAATCACTCTCGGTACCCTCTTCCTTGCCACTTCTGGTGTCATTTTTGCTCTCATGCAAAATGGTCTCTTGTCTCATGTTTACTTTCTCGGCTATCTGTTTTGTGTCTCCAATGTTATCTTTCTCAGCTTGTCCTCTTGTAACACGACCCGTCGTGTTTTCATTTACCTTTTCTGCTTTTTCATCATCACTTACAATAGCATGAGCGTTCTGCTGCTCAGCAGTGGCGGTTTTTTTGTCATTTTCAATTTCATATTTAACTTCAGTTAGCTGAGTCCGAGGGGCGCTATCTGAAACCTTTGCAACAACTTTTTGCTCAACATTTTGTTTCCCTTTTTCACTGTTTCCTTGTCTTTGAAGTTCAAACTCATCCAGTTCATCTCCCCAAAAGTCGTCTCCCAAGCCAGCCGGCAGAGCCGTTGAATATAATTTTCGCTTATCCGTCTCACCTGAAAACTGAGCCTCGGCTATGTTGGCTATGTAGTTAATCTCGTCAACTTCCAAAGTTGGGAAACTCTTCCTGCTCAGCAGGCGTTCGTCCCCCGAGGAATCGTCATCGCCGCTCCTGTGACTCTCGCGAAAGAGTTTAGTGGCGCTTCCATACTTACGCTTATTTAAGTCTACACCCCTTTTCTGGAGCTTTGAAAGTGACTGGATACCCGGACTGACTTCATTCGCTACCCATGAAGTACTGTCACTTTTTACCTGAGATGCGTCATTCTGCTTCACATGTGGTAACGAAATTGATGGTCCCATGGAGTATTGGAGAACAGTAGGGTTTTCACTCAATAAATGTACAGGAGGGTGGTCGACACAGTTCAGAAAACAAAATGGGGAGTCTTTAGGGATGGTAGGATTGATCGGAGATATGGGGGCAAAATCAACAATTTCACGTGGTTTTACAGCTTCGCCAAGATCACCTAAACATCCATCAGGGCTGTTGAGCACAGGATTTTTTGAAAGAGGGGGTGCATTTTTATAGTATTCGTTCTCCATAAATGTGTATAATTCTTCTACGGAATTCGGCGTATGTGTCCTAGCAGAGGAAGGCAAGTCGGGTAATTCTATTCTTTCATCCGTTTTCCCATCGAGAATAGACGGCATTTGGCCTAGCACGGAGTTCAATTTTTCTTCTGTCACCTCCATAACATCTTCTTGGGAAATGGATAGCTTCACACCCTGGGAGCTGCTTGCATCTACAGGAGATGCTTGCTTACCTTTAAGAAGCTTGTCACGCATTTTCTGTGGTTTCTTTGTGTTGTTCCCAGATTTGCGAGCGGATGAAGGGCAACGAGCAGAACGCTGCTTATCGTTGTTAAATGTCTTGGCCTTCCAGTCTTTGAGGTGGTGCCCACCAGTTGCTCCTCTAACCCCAGACGCCATCAAGTTCCTCACAGAACTTTCTGCTTCGGTTGCCGCGTTGTGACCACCAAAAGTAACATTGAGGCTTTTCCCGAACTCAGATTCCCAACTATCTATCTTGTGCAGCAACCTGGCATCAGGCGGGATAGGTTCAGCTGTTAAACGATTGACAATCTTGGTGATACGCGGCGGTAGTGGCTTTGCCTGTGATGGCAGGATGCGAGTAACTGATTTGTGTTTCTTTCCTTTGGCCACGGCTCCGCTTTTTGACATTTCAGGGGCAGATTTAACAAAAGCTGGTCTCTTTTTAGTTCCAAGGGAGGTTTGTGTGTCAGCAGTCTGAGTTCCACCCATACAATCTTTTCTGAAGCTTTTCACTCTACACATCGATGGTTTAGCCCCCGTGCTGTCACCCTTGTCTCCACTTTCGTGACTCCCTGGGGATGCAGCCTTCCTTTCTTTCAAACTGACATGACTTGTAACATTTAATTCCGACTGTTGTTCCATTTCTACTTGTGTATCTCCGCAATCCTCCATGACGTCACATCGCTTTGCTGCGTCTTTCATTTTTAATTTCAGACCCTCGATGGCTCTCTTTTGAATGTTGGTACGCAACGTCGTTACTCGTTGCTTTCGGGCACCGTACAAGTTTAAGTATTGGTTACAAAGCTTGTTCAACCTAGTTTTCGTCTCAGGATCACCTTGAGTAAATTGATCGCCGTATTTAGAATCTAAGCGCTGAACAAATCTGAGAACACTTACGCTGTCCTTGTCGACATTGTCGAGAGCAGGTGACTCGTCTTTACTACTACCAACTAAGCTGCTTTGAACAGACGGTATTTTTGGCAAAGTGTTGCGTTTGGCAGCACGAGAGACTTTTTTACTTTTTGCAGTATCGGACAAAAGTGAAGCGCTTGTCATCAGCTTCGTGTTGTCGCCTGTTGCAGGCATTTGGCTTAATATGGGCGACAGTGAAATAGAGCAAGGGGCTTCGTGATGCTTCTGTTTATTGTAAGTTCTCGACAAACCTTCCTTCACGCGCTCAAATTTCTTCCGCACTGCATTGTAATTTTCCGAGTTTTCTCCAATACGAGGTAGACGATTGTGTGTGTGCAGTGCTTGCCTCGGCCGCTGCTTTTCTTGCTGGTTTTGTGGCCGTAACAGTTGTTGGCGATGCAGGATAGGACTGCATTTGTGCTTCATTTTGTATTTCCCTTCTTGCTTCTTCTGCTCTTGCTCATGCTGCGGCGGTTTCTGTGATTGCTGCGGCTTCTTTACATGTCGAGCGCTACAGTTTTTACTGATTCTCTGATTAGCCGTGGTCATGTCTGTTGAGTCATGGTCAAAGTTATTATTACAGTTGACTTCATTCAATAGCTCAGTCTCGATTTTCTGACCACTTCCTCTGTGAGCCATAATGTTTGCTTGACGGGCCTTGCCACTTTTGTGTGCTCGTAAGGGACAGCCTATCTTAGTAGATATCTGATTGACCTTTTTATATGTCGTCCAGTGCACTGGATCATGCTTGCGCTTCAAAAGACCGGGCGACACAGCATTCAGCTGCTTCGTGAACTTATCTACAGTGGCCTGCCGTGTTGCATAATATTTAATCAGTGTTTTGAATTGTCTTTCGTCTTCTCTGTCAGCAGTCATATTATTTACAGGATTCTCTGACTTTACATTTTTGGCGCTTGCGACGTTACTGCTTGCATCTATGTTACTACCTTGACTAGATGCTGGTAATTCTGACTGCACTTTCTTGTTCTGAAGCTTTGATGCAATCCTTATGTGTTGTTCTCTTCTCTGGTTGCAACTTTTTCTTCTGTTTTGTCTTCCTTTTCTGCTGACTAACCTCCCTTGGGCTTTCTTTGATCTAGCTTGGTTGCCTCTTTTTCTGATGGTGCTGTCCAAAGGAGTTCTGTCAATACAAACCAAACTTCTGGCTTCGAATGGAATTCCCGAAAGTCTAGTCTTTAATCTCTTTTCATCTAAAATAGACTTATCTCTGTAGCTATCGATGTCAACGGGTCGGCGTCGTGCTGATGCACGTGTATATGGAATGACGTCTCGGTCCAAGATTGCTAAGGCCAACTCCCGTCGTCTGACACCGATCATGCCAAGGCTTTTGCTCTTGGAACATCTACTTTGTCTCGTTGCTGCTGTCGTATGCTTACCTGTACTTCTGCATCCATCGGCGCTTTCGTTTGCCTGATCTACACACGAGATATCCGTTAATGAGGAAGGCCTTAAAGTCCCATTTGGCAAATCTTCTTTCGTATTAATGGAAAACGCACTGCTACTTGAGGTTAAATTGCTTAATGGAAATAGGTTAAGTGCCTCTCTGACTATGTCTGGGTCACGTGTCAAAGAATACTGATCCTGTCTAGTGAATGTAGACATTTCTTCGTCATGTTTGACCGGTCTTAGCATAGTCAGGTCTTGATGGCTTTGGCATTCTGAGGCATCCAAGATACTGTCATGCAAAGCAGCTGGCGAGATAACGCCGGTTACACTAAAAGGTTTGCTTTCAAGCAGTTGACCATCCTCGTATGAAACAAACGTACTGTGAGAAGATTCACTGGGAAGGGAGTATGGTCTGTACATTTTGCTTGTACTGGGCATAGACTCATCCCATATTGAATATGAATTTCCGCTTGCTAAGCACGCCCAGTTACAATGGATGTCAGTGCCTCTCTCTGTCAAAGAGTATGACGATTCACATTCATACTGATGGATTATATCAGAAGACGTGTTTAGATTGAAAGTTGGCGCCCATGAACATCCGGGTTGCGGCATACTGGGCTGAGTGGTCAGTGTAATTTTGGGAAAAGGCTCACTGCACGATGGATTAGATGAATGGGCGTCTGATTCATTGCATTCATCATAGTTGTCTAAAACACAACTCAAAAATTCATCAGCATCACTGGGGTCAGCACACAATCCCACAGAAGTTTCGTTGTCCAAAATGAATGATCTAATGGCAAAGTCTGACCTAAGAAACTTGTCAATAACATCTTCAGTGAGTCCAGCTGACTCCATGGCTTTGGATAACAAATCATTGGGTAATTCCCCGTTGGCATTCGATTCGCTGCTGTCGTCTTTATCATTTTTGTCTTGCTGATCGCAGTTATCAACATCGTCCTTATCCACATTTGTTTGCTCAGTGAGTTTGTGGGAAAGTAATCCATCTTTGAGGGGTAAAAATGTTGGTGATTGCCTTAGAGATCCACCACTGACATGGTATACACGGTCAGCCGCGCTTAGGACTATCGGTGTGCTCATGGTATCACATATATAACTGTCTATCTCTGCGAAAGTGTCCATGAGGTCAGAGTGCGAGCTTGCATAATTTCGACTATGCACATTACTCATTCCTTCGTTCATCTCATCGTCGCCGTGGTTGCTGTTGCTGTTTGGGTCTTCAATGTTTGTGGAGCCGAGGAAATGACTGACTGTTTCGTCAAGCTTCGCGGATTTAGATGCACTCTCAAACTCACTTACACTCATAATAGTGTAGCATGTTGATTTGCGCTTTTTAACTGTTGCTTCTGTGCTGGATCGAGTTTTATGTACAGCATCAGTGGTGCTTTCATTTTCGGGAGTAGAACTGGCCGGATACAGCTTGTAATTGATCCATTTTGTCGAACACTCCGGATGTCTCTTTAAACTAGAAATACATAATTTTTCCAAACTGTTGGGTTGATAAGTAGCTCTCACTTGTTTTTCCGTGGCCGCAGCAAGGCATTTTGTGTTGCCCGTGCACGAAGATGTGTTGGTTTCTTTAAAGGAAGCGCTTAACGCTGAAGATGTCTGTTGTGCAAACTTCGAAGACTCTTGCTCCTCGCTCCTCAACAGAGCCTGGATAGAAATTCCTGCAGTGCTGGTTAAGATCGTGTTGGTGACTTGTGAGTCCTCGGCAGGCTGAAGCTGAAGGTTGGGTGGTGTGCCAAACAGCTGCACAACTGTTATCCCACACACCTCGTATTGTATGGCACTGGCACACGGCACTGAAACCGAACAAGCTCCCATCCGTTTCATTCCCTTTACTACGGCGCAGGGGGCCGACGCGTTGAGATCATGAGCACACACAGTTTCAGACATGCTATTATTGCTCGAACTCCATGGCGGTGTCTTGCTCCTCTTCAAACGAAAGTGGTCACCGTCTTCTTCTGGTAGAGGAGACAGCGGTCGAACAATATTACAAAATTCGTCTAAAATGTCCATAGTTTGCTGCTTTGATAGCCTGGAGCAAATAATTGGATCAGAGAGAGGGGGAAGTCTAGACTGAGGACGACCCAACTTGGCTTTCGCTTTCGTGCAGGGTATCAGCGAGCTCTTCAGATCTTCGTCATCTTGGTCTTCAATATAACAGCATTTTATCAATTCTTTTGGATCCGAATCTGTTGTGAATTTATGTTGATTAATCTTATTAAAGTCCTTTTCCGGAGAAGGGGTCTCATTTTCAGTGGCAGATTCTTGAGTGTTCTTTGTTGTCCCTATAATATTGCAGGAATCGTAGTTTGTGTGCCCAAGGATAGGCACTTCAGCTTGGAATGTTCGTTTGTCTTTACTGTTAATATCCTCGGGTTCGGTGTCGATCCCCTTACACTGGGTTATCTTCCTTACCAGCTGTGCTCGAGGATCGCCGGGACTGCAAATAGCTAAGACTTGCTGTGGGATTTTCGTATAAACTGATACTGTTGAAAAGCCCAGTGAAATATTAGACCCTTTCTCGTCAAAATCAATGACATCAGGGAAAGGATACACTGCGTATTCTGGATCAGACAATGTCAGTTTAGGTATGTCCTTGCTGCCAAATTCCAGCATGTCATTAGTGTTACCGTCCTCACACTCAATCTCCTCATAAGGAGCAGCAAAGCCCAGCTTTGTCACAAAGGTTTCCACGGCGGAGCCTTCACCTTCTGTGAGAGTGGTCACGTGTCTTTCAAGGACAATGCTGTTCTCAGTGCTGGCGCCTCCAATCGTGTCCATTGGTGTCTCTGGCCAGCTTTGACAACCTGCATCGTAATATTCATTTTGAACGGGAATATCGGACGTAACGTCATTAGAATGGAGTGTATCGTGTATGTCCAGGCAACTGGCGTATTCAGCATTTAAATCTTCACTGATATATAAATCAGAGGTAGTTTCGCAACTGTAGCTGTGATCTCTTAAAGCAAACGAAGAGATGCCCAGAGGAGATGAGTTTTCAGTCAGTTTGCAAACTTCCTTTCCATCCACACAAATATTGTTACAAACAACTAAACAATCCACAGATGAGTATGGGAGTTCTCCAGTGTCGTATACTAGTCCGTCGATGACAGTTTCAGTGACAGCCATAGGCACCTCACTCTGATCGTCACTCATCCAGAGGGCGTCTTGCCCAGCTGACGCAGTAAGATTGTTTCTTAGTGTTTGCATCGCATATTCAGTGTCTGAGTGTACTATGATACTCTCCTGCTGCACTGAGGCGTATGTGACACCAGTTTGCTGAGCAAAAGTCATGCATCCGTCCTCTGATATCCTCGAAATAACTGAAGGTGCATCTGTCTGAGCCGTCACCTCGCTATGTGAACCTTTTCCAGCTGAATCACTCACCTGTGATTGTACATCTTGCTGGGATCTGCATGGCTGTTTAAATATGGGAGCATTCTGAGAACAGTTAT
Source organism: Ellobium chinense (assembly GCA_033807755.1). NCBI lineage: Eukaryota > Metazoa > Mollusca > Gastropoda > Ellobiida > Ellobiidae > Ellobium > Ellobium chinense. The sequence continues at coordinate 1,239,332 of JAWQUT010000082.1, read as the reverse complement.
CCTTAGTAGTCAAAAGTTCGCTGGCCTTTTTATTTTGTAGGCTGGTGTCTGAAGATTCTGGCCGGAGACTGTCACAACTCACTGGCTGTCCATCCTTAATTTCATCTTTGGGGTCGATCAAACTTTGCAGTGTTTTTGGAGCAGCGCCTATAGAAATCTGTTCATGATCAGCGTTTATTGTAACAGATTTCACAGGCTTATCTGTAGTATCCTTCTCGTTAGCTTGATGGGTAACACCGATTTTCATGGAGCCATCAACCCCCACTGCATGAGATAGACCAAATAAGCTGTCAAGCACGGCTTTTGCAGCAATATCTTCCTTGAGACACCCAGGTGACAAACTGTCATTTACTGTTTGCGAGTTTTCAGTACATTTTTGCCGGACGCCATCTTTCTGCTTTAGGCTGGCATTTGGTTCTCTGTTGAGAGGGCGTCTCTTGAAAAATCTGCCAGTTTTGTCCGATCTCGGAATGGATACTTCTAATCCTTGCTCATGTTCGAGTCTTTCTTGCTCCGTGGCACATTTTGTCTGACTGACATTATTACGAATAGAATTACTGCCTTTAAGACAGTGTTGATCTCCTTGCAAATCATATTTCCTACGACGCCTCTCTTCATTCGCACAGTCCACGCAAAGCCTACCTTTATATCCGCTGTCACCTGGTCTTTTCTCCTCTAGTTTTCCCCTATATTCATCCGCATCTCTGTCTCTGCTCCTCCTGTCAAACCTTGTCTTTTTATTGCCGTCTTTATTAACATGAGGATATCTCGTGCTACTGGACCGGCTAGAAGTCTCCCCTGATGAAGAACGATCTCTTTTGGAACGCTCTCCTGAGCGTATTTCTCTGTGTTCTTTGCTCGATGATGTACCACTGCGACCACCGGGTGCATCTCTCATGTCAACCTCTGGGGTTATTTCAGTATTATGAAAACTTCCCGAGCCAGCTGGTAACTTATCCTTTTTATCTGTTGACTTTGCTGTAGCTTCGCCAGATGCTGTACTTTTATTTCGCTCCAAGTTCGGAACAGCATTTCCACGACTGCTTGTGGGTAGATCAGGTTTTACACCCGTGCAAGACAGAAGTGACTTGTGTTGACTCACATCAGCACTGGCTAGCTCTTCTCTACTTTTACTATCTTTGGGATACGCTGGTTGTTGCTCTTTTTGACAGTTTGATCCATTCTTGTCTCCTTCCAGCCCTTTATCACCTACGTCATCTCTTGCTTTCGCTGGCCTATGAACTTCAGAATGGGTAAACCGACTGCCATTTGCTGTTGACCGCCTGCATTCCTGGTTTTCGTTTTTGTTGTTCTCATGGTTTTCACGAGATCGATTATGGTTGTGTGTTGAATGCCTGCGATCATCACTTGCAAGTCGCTCCTCTTTGTTATCGTCTTTCTTCTGTCCCACATGCATCTTTCTTCCACTATACTCACTTCGTCTACGCGAGTCTCTAATTTTTGTTTCTTCAAATCTAGAAACGCTAGTTGATCTCAGATCTTTCGGTCGTCTCGGTGAAATTTCGTATCTGCGACCGGAAACTGTCCATGGTTCATCATAATTCCTCCACGGAGGACGGAAGGGCAGGTCGCGACCTCTGCATCGTGGAAAATCAGTTTCTGTATAGGACTGGGTCTCTTGCACGTGCCACCAGTTTGGTAATACATCCCCCCTCATGAACGTTGACTGTCCATTCTCTCTCGACTCACAGCCAAAGTCCGGCACATCCATTCTTCTTGAGCCCTGGCGCTTTTTGCATTTTTTCCGCTCTGCTTTACTCAAAACAAAGCTTTCCTTGGTTTCATTGCCTTGCCTGGTTTCAACAGAACGGGCGCTTCTTATTTTATCTCGCAAATCTCCAGTGATGAGTCCTGGCTCACTGGAAGAGCCCCCATCAGCTTTCTCCTCACATGGCTTCCCACTGTAATGCGTGAACTGAAGAGATTTGTTCGCTGACTGAATGCTTCCCGTTGTAAGGCGGAGTGGGAAGGCATTTTCTTCACTCTGTTCTGCGGTTTCTTTATCATCACCGTTCTTCCCATGTTTATATCCAAGAGCTGACTGGTACTTTTTATATTTGTCATTAAGTTTTTGTGGGTTTTGTTGATGGGAGCTGGTAGAATATGTGTCACTCACATGAGGATAATGTTCATCATTTGCAAATCGGTCTTGTGCCACGCTGGTGACAAGCTGATCACTGCTTGACTTGCTGATTCTGATAGTCTCAAGATAAGCCAGTTGTGACTTGCAAGAAATTGTATTGTCATTCCTACATCCCGCCTGACTGCCTACACAGGATAGTCTAGAAGGGGTCTTTGTTTTTGGAAGAGATGCCATGTTCAGATCAGGCTCACTTAGCATGATCACTTCTCTCCAGCTTAGGTAATTTTTCAGAACCTTAGTGTTATTGGTATTGTATGAAGCAGTAGCTGCCATAATATCAGTGCTATGCCTGGACCCCACAATCGAATGTAACAAATCCGCATACTGAACAATATGTTCATAAATCTGAATTTGCCTTTTGAGCTTTTCAATTGACTCCCCTCCACTGAAGGCTTCATCCACAACCCCAATATCAATTGTTCTGTGATTGATCAGGAACCACTTTTTGTCTTTGGTGATTGCATGTGAACCACCAGGCTCCAGAGGTGTAGCTGAAACCGACTGATGCTTAACAAATGCTTTTGAATTCTCCAGACTACAGGGAGATTCGCAGTGAAATACTTCAGGTGTACCATTATTTCCCTTCAAAACTTCCCGTTGCAATTTCTTCTTGTTGGATGAATGTCCCAGGCAACAGGCGGACACAGAAAGACTTTCTCTTGGCTTACGACTAACCTGCTGTAACAACCGTTGTTGTTGGATGCCACAGAATTTCTGCGTCACTTTGAATTCAAATTGTTCCATGCTTTTTGAAATCGAGTTATCAGCCCTCTCATAGTCTATGCTTTTGGTGCAGTTGGTAGGATAACATGTCAGTTCACGGTGGTTGCCCTCCATGTTCTCTTCCGAGAGTCGCTCTCCATTATCACTCTGAGATTCATGCGAAAACAAAAAGTCAGAGAGAAGTGTGTCATCTCCCAGGTCGATGACATTAGAAAATGTTGTGTCGCCCATTTCATCTTCAGCAAGTAATGACCACTTTTCATTAGTATCGTTAACCATTGTCACCTCTAAGTTTTTAGATGAGCAACTTCCTTCATCTAATCTTACGACATTCGCAGGATCGTATGCGCTCTTGGTTGAGGAAGCTTCCGAAGAATGCCCAGCAACATGGTCATCCTCGAATGGACTGTCCCTGCAGTTTCCGATAGTTTGTGAGGAAGTATTCGCACCAGTGACTTCAGTAAACGCAGCAGGAGCTTGCGTGTTGCTGGACACTTCGTGTACCTGTGGAGTATGCGACAATTGTGTGCCTGCTGTCGAGTCTTTCACTGAGTTAGATAAACTGCCCAATATTGACGTGTTATAGTCTTCTTTCAAAATCGGTTCAAAATTGCCAAGATGATTTTCACTGTCATCTCTATTCAATGACCTCGGTGCCGTAGCTGATCCATTGGTCAGATCTATGTCAACATGTGGACTGATTATGCCCAGCGAGTCATCTGTGCTAGGATGTTCTTCACGTTCACAACATGTGTCTTTTTTGTGTCTGGCAGTCAGAATCACATCGTCTTGCTCCCTATTATATCTGGCTTCAGCAGACAATAGATCAGAAATATCTTTGTCTGAGGCGTCATAATCTCTCCTCTCTGCCTTTGATATTGGACCGCTCAGCTCCAACTCGGCGACTGCCACTTTCTCTGTATGTTTCCCGACAGGATCATTTCTGCTCGTACATGTTTCCATATCACGTGCATGAGAATATAAACAATAATTGTGCTTTTTAACACTCATAGGTTACAAAATCGGGGG
>JAWQUT010000082.1:1178521-1235402 GCA_033807755.1 Ellobium chinense | reverse complement strand
GGGGGGCAAGCAAGAAGCACCTACTGTATCATAAAATGCGTCTGCTACACATCCCGCCGAATATCTAGTCAAGTGATACGAGTCTGAATGCTCACTTACAGCATCTTTCAAACATATTACACTTTTCACCACAAAGCAATTTTGACGGAGCGATACGAAACCTCAGTGTGGCTTGGTTTTTGCTCTTTCCTTGACCTCCCTTTGACTACACCGTACAGAAGCCGGCTGTTTGGTACCTTGCTTCTGTCCTGAAATACGCGAGCTTGTCTCAAGCCGTTTGACAGGGAGTTTCTGATGCTATTTTGATCCCAGTGTAGTCTGAAGTCAACAGACTCCACCCGGGTGAATATGCCGTGTCAACGCCTCTCTATGCCTATCTCTTACTGATAAAGGAGCCTGATCGGGCCATATTAGTCTCCAAGAGCTGTCAGGATGATCAGTCGTTAACCCACTCACTGTCACTGTTGCCTGGCTGGCCTAAGAAAGTGACAGAAATAGTGAAAACGGTAATGTCATGTCTTGTATATTTTACATTTGCAAAGAAAGTTTCCTGAAATTCTCTATTCCACATTAACTTCCAAGACAGTTTACGGATAAGCCGAATGTGGACATCAACAAGCAGCAGTTCAGCAGAGTTACTATTCTTGTCGCGAAGGCTTTACCTATCATTAAAAACTAGTGCAATGTTGTGAAGTTAAGCTCCGAAACTTTTGACGCTTCTGGTCGCCAACCATTCAGCGCAACCAGCAGTTATCGGTCAGTCGTCTTCACTAGGCTTGCTATTAAAGAACATCAGGACCGAAGATACCTTGCTGAAGGCTTTTATAAGACCTAGTCTAGTCTAGGGACTACTGCTCTGAAAATCACAGGCCCGTAAGTTTTGAACTTTTTATCTAAAATTGAGATAACATCTACTGCTCAGTACGAAGCTTAAGACATTATAGATACAAGCTGAAGACTTGGGGGTGGGGGNGGGGGGGGGGGGGGGGTCAAGACAATGAATGAGCAGATAGCTAGACTAGATCTAGACTAGACTAGTCTAGAGATGACATGTACAACAGCACCAATTCTCTAAAGCAGCTATCCATGTTCTTACCGATTAATATCAAACAAAACGGAACCATGCCCTCGCATCTATCACTTAATCATGCCTCACTCTGTTCAGATGGAAACAATATTGCAGAGGGTTTGTACTGAGTAACAAACTAAATCACTATGGGAAGCTGCAGATTTCGGCCTTGTGTCACGCATGTCGCGACTTCCTTGGTGGTGTGAGATGGTGCAAACAGGAATTCGGGTTGGAAACTGGTGCGTAGGTAGACTTCAAACCCTTCACTCAATGTGGCCTCACCCGTCATAACCCACTGTTTCTATTACGATAAATAATGCTCGACCTTTCTCCTTTTTTTCTTCTTCTCATACATACAAGTGCTTTCTTTGTAAAGGAGGGAGTGAGCTTTCAAAACTAGATAGAGAATCTGAATCATTAAAAAAATGCATTTACTTTCTCAACAAAGACTGTCAATGTTCTTTCAGTTCTCTATAACAGTGTTTATAAAGTTTAATGAGATAAGTGAGCAGTGAGTAGATTGTGTAATATTATGTTTGATGAAATTGTGGGTTGAATGAGTCGAGCATGCTCAAGGCAAACTGATATTAATCCTTTTTTTTTTGTTTTTGATTTGCTCACCACACTCAGAAGGGCCATAGACCGTTGAGAAATCTTTTGCTGATTTTTCTTTTTTTTGGGTTCGATAGTACCTAGATAGTGTCGATTAGTGAACGTGCAACTCTGATGCAGCGCTCTTTGACAGACTATTGTTGCCAAAGTACAAAATGTTGCATTAATTATGGTGATGTATTACCCAAACCACGTGACCATGGGAAAGAATATTGCATAGATTTTATAATGAATTGTTATTGATAACCAGGACATCGGACTTCATGTCTTTCTTATTCAACTTCTGGGAACTCTGTTACTTGAACACTGAGAGATACAGTATATCTCAAACAATCCAAATTGTTTTATGACGACCACTGTTAGTTCCGGAAAAGTGATAAATAATTGCCACAAACAGGTGGTCGCCATACTAGGGCCGAGTTTTTTTTTTTAAGGTTTTTTTTCTAAAGAGAGATAAAGGTAAAGAGATGACTTTTTCCTTCCAATTTTAAGTCAAATTATCATTGTCATATATATACAGTATATAGATATAAGCCAACGGACGTTTCCCGTGATCTTGTGTTTTTTCCATGTTTTCCCTGTTCTAGTCATGAGAAAAGAATGGTTGCGGTCACATTAGACAGATGGTCACTATATGGATGTCAAAGTAGAGAACATGAATGGTTGTCACCGAAAGCAGATCTCTATGGCAGGTGGTCACCACATACAGATGGTTGCAAAACCAACTTCTTCACCAAAGTCTCCGTTGTAAGAAACTTAGGAATGGAATACAGAAATATTGTTTGCAATTAAAATATTCAATACACAGTCGATTGAGAGGACCAGGCAAATCGTTTTCGATTGATGTATTTCAGATTAAACGGAATGCCTATTGCAACAATAGCAGTTCCGCAGAAGGTAGAAAAAGTAGTGCCTTTCATATGCACAAAGCAATTGGTGCTATACAAGGTGAATACGTAGTTTCTGTGTAGCCTATCTACAGTGTTGATAGTAACAGTCATTAGTGTTGATAAATAGGAGAAATAAGTCATTTCAGTGAAAACTTGAAGAAGGACACTTACAGTGTTTCGGCAGCCTACTACTGATTGTCAATAAAAGGATGAGCATTTTATGAAACAGGGATGTAGTGACACCATTACTGAGTGTTTACATAAAATTGCATGTACGAATGGCATTGTTTCTTCCTCTCAGCCATAGCTTGGGAAAGGAGACACGCAGGCACACTACAATCCATCATTTTACCTTAGAAAACACTCGTGCAAAGATTCATATGCCTGACAAGCACCAGTTTGTTTCCAGCGCTCATGTCAAACAGCAAGAAGCAGGTGGTTAAGGGCAAATTTTCGATGATAAAATGTAGAAAAAAGTCAGAACTAAAATATTTTGTATAAAGGCAAGCAATTGTACAATAAAGATTTTAGAAAACTCTTCAGAACTTCAAATCTCTTTAAGATAACAGTTTTTTATATTAACTGGCTTTGGTTTACCCAACCTTCACTGAATTTATGGATCTACCCATGTGAACAAACTGCTTGTCTCTACCCTCCCTCCATTGCACACACATCAATAAATAACAACAGATAAAAGCACAACAATCCACCATAAAATGTCACAGTTTTAATTTTTGTAGTCAAATGATTTCATATTTCAAATTTTCTCTGACATGACTATACTAGTACATAACAGCCCAAGTAACATCACAACACAAGTCTCTGGTCACTTCTCATGATACTGCAACCAAGTGAAGACAGGACTGGACTCTACATGAGCATGAATTTAGACCATGGAACTGCAGACAGCCATATTAATATACAAGCCATTCACAATCTCCATCTCAACCAAATTTCACACAGATGTACAAAATACAATGGAGCAAAATGACCATAGTATGAATGATAAAGTTAGCAATGCTATGCGTATCACAAATGCGTCCCTGAATCTCAGTGGCTCTGCTTATGAGGTTCCACAAAACTACTGGCACCTGCAAAAGGAAAATTACATAATTGTCTCCATATACAGCTCTGACTAGTTGCTTTGCTACATCAAATGTTATTCATGTCTCTGCAATGGGACTATGACAGGTCCAGCCGAGCAGACTGACTAGCAGCCTGTGTTTTTCAACCTCACTAACACCGAGATAGTGAGGTTTGGCAAAGCATGACTTTGTTAACAAAATATGTGTGCATCCTCAATAATTAACTGCAATTATTTTGAATCTGATTTGCAGATTTCGGCTGTAGTCTTTTGATTGATGATGTATATCAGGCCAAGAGTCTGTTTATACTAAAATTAAGAACAACGTTTAGGTCAAATATGAAGTCTTATCAAGAAGTCTTTACAAATGGTAAATTCACTTTCGCTTAACCTATCTGAGTCCTGCAGGGTTGACAAAGTTTAATTTAAGAGCATACTAGTAGGTACCCCAAACCTGCCTCGCGTGGCTCCCGTCGGTGGTGAAAAATGAAAATCACTGGTCTTGAACTGATAATTATGGCCGTAAAACTTGTGATAACCATAATAAATATTATATCACCGGAAAGTGTGTCTTTTCTGCTTTCTAAACATGTTGATTTGATATGTTTTGTCACACTGATAAAAATGTCACTATTTCGGTTTTTTTATCCGAGCCGTGACCCGTCGCTGCACCCCTCCTCTCCTCTTTCGTCTAGCGCAGGGGCGCCATGCAACGCACAAGCACGAGATCGATACAATTGGATGCAGCTTTGAATGCACTTTATTTTGGTACCAAAAGTGGCCTATTTATGTGAAATATTAGGGCTGTTAGGCTTGTGGAAAGACTTCATTTGTTAATATCTCGCCTTTGGATGATAATACACGGGCCATTTTCATATCAAAATAAAGAGAAATCAATTTTCTTTTTTGTGCGAAACTTTCATAGTTCTGGCTCTGTTGACCTGCCTGCGCTGTCACGTCAAAAAATGTAAACAAACGGATTCCCGGTGCAGTAAGAATGGAGGCCGGGCGGGCTGCCGAGACTATTCTGGGCTTGCCGGTTCCAGGGTTCTTAGCTGACCTGATTTTATTCACTGCCTCTTAAATTTTTCTTCAGGACTACCTTTTTCTTTTTAATTTAGAGTTAAAGAGCTTAATTCCCTGATAAATTTGATATAAATATGGTACTTGTATCTTAAATGGTTGATTTTGTATGATTTTTTGAATATTGAGAGTTTTCGGATAAGCCGAAAAAAAAATCTAAGTTGACCTGATTTTGCCCACTGTCTCTTGAATTTTTCTTCAGGACTACTTTTTTTTCTTTTTAATTTAGTGTTAACGAGCTTGTTTCCCTGATAAATTTGATATAAATATGGTCCCTGTATCTTAAACGATTGATTTTGTATGAGTTGTTGAAAATGATGAACATGTTTTTTTACTACCTTTGCCGAAAAGTGTAGAAATTGATGACATCTGGTTTTCACAATGGCAAATAAAATGGTTGATATGTTTTTAGAACCTTGAAAATAATTGAGTGTGTTGTATGTAGTGCTGTTTGTTTGTTCAGTAAGTATTAAGATTTCAAGATGAATATATACTGGGAGTTACGATGGTCCAAAGATGGCCTTCGGTGCCACTCCAAAAAGGGCAAAAAATGGCCCCAAAAAGTCGTACTTTGAAAGGCCATAACTTCCTTAAAAACAACCCCACAAAGATAAATTTGGTACCAAACTGCTCAGTTCAATGAGCTCTAAACAGTGGTGTTTCAACTGGATCAATAAAGCTATTTAAAAATTTTGGTTTGGGGTACCTAATACTAGAAATCTTCAATCCTGCTAACACATTTTGGGGGGCATGATCATTTTGTAAGTACTACAGATGAAAACACCATTCTTTGTTGTTACTATTATCATGATGGCAATGGTGATGCTAATGTTAATGATAAAAGAATTCAAATCTACATTAAATTCAGAGAATATTAATAAATGAACACAGTATGGTGATGTCGTCTGGTTGTTTCTCAGGCAAAGTAAGCAGACACGTACACCCTTTTTGTCCCTCACACTAGATCAGACTATCTACTATTTCACAGAACAACTTTGTATGTGCCAGCAGACAGTATCCTACTGTCAGTAGTTCTTGTTACAATAAAAAAATATGGAAAAAAATACTGCACAGCCAAATGCACTACCAAATTTTATACATAATAAAGAAATTGCAATATATTGTACATCAAAAGCATATTGTCACTATCAGTGATAATTTGTATTTGTATTTGTATTTGGTGGAAATCACTGATTTCTCCCGGAAGTCACACCTTGTCCCGAGATGGATATCCTTCTTCAAATTAATGAAAAATTGCCCTATTTTGATCCACCAAATTTTTCCATCAAGACAAATAATTTATACATTGTCCATGTTGACATATGTTGAAAATATTCTGTTTCTTTAAATATGTTACTATCAACATGGACCACTTATAGCACATCATGAATACAATGTGGCAACTTGAAATTTGCTAAATTCTCCTGCAGTAAGCAAAGTTGTTCAGAGGTATAAAAGAATGCAGTCATAATTCTACAGTCATTCTTTTACTGGCACCTCAAAGAAGGGAACATAAACAGAAGGAAAGACCTCTGTCTAGCTGTCAAAAATGGTCTCTGTTTAACAAAATATTTTGTCTGCATCATCAGAATGGGAAAACAGTGGACATTCCCGATATTCCATGGGATTCTAAAAAGCCAGCACTGAGTAACGTAACAGAGCACTTCAACATTCCTCAGCCAAATTACATCAATAACAAACAGTGGCTTATTTCCACACTGTAACTGATGTACATCACATTTTTTCCTTGCAATACACATTTACTTTCCATCTCAAGGGCATATGAAAATTGCAGTCTGATTTTGAGCTTGAGTGAGAATGGATTGAAAGTGGTTTGGGTTTTTTTGTGTTTGTTTGTTTCTCTGAAATGATATTGTGGAAATGGAGAAATAGGACGTGTGATGCTGTTGAAAGTGAAGTCCACTATCTACAGCTTTCTAAGTCAACGCAGCCTTCTTTATTATGGCAACTTGATCTGATTTCCGCTGACCACAAATCGGCATGTGCTGTTCTTGCCACAGCACAGAATATTCAAAGGCCTTTGCTGATACACCCAGCCGTGTGTTATTGAGACAGAGCTGAGACATGTAGAAAATACTAGCAAAAGCATCATCTTGGGGTAGAAAGGAGAGAGTGCAGTCTGATCAAGCCTGCCATTTGGAGATGTGGAAACATGCTGGCTAGCACAGGAATGGGTGGGCATTCTGAAAAAGAGGTGAGCATGTGAAAGTAAAAAGCAGAGAAGCTACCAAACCATTGTCAAAATATTCCAAGATCATGCATAAATCTGTATTCTGATATTGTTGATCTGCGAAACTATCATAAATATTCACGCAAACCTCGCAATAGATAAAGCAACAAATAGCACTCTGCCATGCCAAAATAAACACATGTTTTCTGGGAAAGCACATTTATTATATTCTTATAACAGCCAAGCATTAATGTAAGCTGAAATTATGGTTCCCTACAACAAATCTTTCTAATCCGAAATTATTTCTCAATACGAGGTATACCTTTTATATGCTCGGACTAACCTATTTCTACTGGTCCTATTGGCTTCAAATTTGGCAGAAGTGTGCAAAAATGCTTTATAAGATCAGGAAAATTTTTTCATAAGTTTTCAACAAAAATGACATGTTTTATGACTGGAAGTGTGAGGTGAGGTAAGGCTGTCTTCAAACGTCAAAATGGAGCTAGACACTCGTGATTTTCAAGCAATGATTTTGTATGACTACCAAAGGGGTTTAACAGCTATAGAATGTCTGGATCAGTTAACAGCAACATTTGGAGAGTCTGCCCCTTCCAAATCAACTGTTTACAAAATAATGGTATCAGGAATTTTCTTGTGGCAGAAAGGCCACCAAAGTAGATCCCTCCCCTGGAACACCCCTCTCTGTAACTACAAATGAAAATAGAGAAGCTGTGCTAAAGTTGGTGGATAGAGACAGGAGAATAACATGAGGAAATACAGGAGGAACTTGGCTTTTCATCCACTACTGTCTATAAAATATTACATGAACACTTAAAGCTAAGGAAGGTCTGTGCCTGGTGGGTACCCCATATGTTGACTGAGGATCAGAAAGGGGCTAGAGTTGAGTTTTGTCAAATCATGCTTAGAGAATATGATGAAGACCGGTCTGTGTATAAAGTCATGACTGGAGACGAGACATGGGTGTACAATTACAATCCTGAAAGCAAGCGGCGAAGCATGTGTTGGATGGGTGCTGGAGATGTTCCACCTGTGAAATTTAAGTGATCTCAGAGAACTGGTAAACTGATGGTGGCATTTTTTTTTGGAAAATGCTGCCTTATTATAACAATTCCTGTAGAAGAATAAAGGACTGTTATTGCCCTGTGTATCAATAGCTGTTTATCAAAGGTCTTCCACGAGTGGGCACAAAAGCATCTGAGGACGGACACTCAAGGGCGTAAGCTGCACTATGATAACGCAAGTGCTCACAAAGCACAGGTGACTTTGGAGTATTTGGAAAGAGAAAACGTAAAATCTCTCCCACACCCACCTTACTCACCAGACCTAGCTCCTTGTGACTTTTTCTTATTCATGTCAGTCAAAGATCAAATGAGAGGGAAGCGATTAAGTGACAATGAAGAAGTGCTTTTTACATTGAACAAATCGAGGGGATACTTGCTGAGGAGTGGAGTCATTCCTTTGTCTCTTGGTTTAGGTGGATGCAGTCGTGCATCAATGCTAATGGAGAGTACTTCGAGAAGTTGTAAAAGCTTCAGCTCTCTAGGACCAGTAGAACATGGTTAGTCCGCATATATAAAAGGTATATCTTGTACTAAGTGATTCACGTATTCCTTGCAATTCAGCAAACTCGACCAGGATGAGGTGGACCCGAAGAATTCAAGTTATCCATGCTCAACTATAATATGAAAACAGTGAGGATGAAATAAAAGAAGAAAAGAACCCTACCGTTGAACCCTGGACTGAATAATTCTGACTTGTTTGGCACATCAAACCACACCAGATACTGAGCTAGACAACTATTTTGCGGGGGCGCAGATGGCTGACCATTCAGGTAGTTCAGCAAACATTCCGGACTCTCTGTGCAATGAAAAGATTACGTATCAATCAGGTTGGTGAGTAAAATTCACATGAACAAGACGGAATCAAATCATTAACTAGCCCATTTCAATTGTCTATTGAATCAGCTTTCATGACTATAGAAAAAATTGAAATAAAGAGACATATCACCTAAAAGCCACATTCTGCAAAAAACAAAATAATAACAATAAAAGGCAAAATTTGCCTTAACAAAAATTATCAAAGCTGACAAAAGTACTTAGATGGGCATGCTGTGTCTTTATGCTACTATTGAGGAATTTCTTCAGAGCTTTTTTTTAACATTTCTTTATAATTTCCCCCACTGCTTTATTCACGGACATCATCACTGATTTTAACATTGAACATCATATTGTCTTTTCTATAGTTTCAATAATATGCTATTTTTAGTTGACCTACAAGGTGGGAAACCATGAGGGACTTGTGTATCTCCCATGGATCCAAACTACAACAGAGACTACTCTCACTGAGTGTCTCATGTGGAATTTTCTACCTTCCACAATGCATCTTTCTTAAGGAGGAGCCCCCCTCCTCTCCTTAGGAGAGTCCTGAGGCCGATTTTCCAATTGCCACATTATTTTGAAATATAACTATCATTTTTGCATTCAGCATGTTCAAACTGGGATAAAACAGTAAAAAAAATATCATGTTTATATCTTGGTTGCTATGGAAACAACCGCTATCTTGAATATTTACATGAAAATATGTCACTTTCAATAGATATCCTCCGTCAAATGAAAAGCTATCCATTTGAAAGTTTACACAGACATGTCCACATATATTCTTTCAACACTAATAGACAGCTTTTTTGGATATCCTGATGAAATTTCATTTTACACAGCTTTAAATATGGGGTTCTANTAGATATCCTCCGTCAAATGAAAAGCTATCCGTTTGAAAGTTTACACAGACATGTCCACAGATATTCTTTCAACACTAATAGAGAGCTTTTTTGGATATCCTGATGAAATTTTATTTTACACAGCTTCAAATATGGGGTTCTACTAAATAACTAATTTTCACAATTTTTTGACAAAAACACCACGAATTTCAGAAAATTTGAAAAAAAAAATTATTTTGAGAAATCTGCCATCAAAAGTTTCAAAAGTGAAATCTGAATGAAATAACAATGAAAGTCCAAATATGTTTTTGTACAAGTTTTTGAACACAGATGAGCAACTTATATACAAAAATTTAGAGAAATTCCTCCATAAATAATGAAGGAGGCCAATATTTTGAGTTCTGAGAAGAGACACTTTCATACATGTACACGAACATTGATCTGGGAGTTCACGTGCTGCTGTTATTGTAAACACAAAACTAGTCTATTACGAATGGCTCAAACCAATCAGAAAACTTGGTCAATCGAGGCGAGCAAACACAAAATACGACGAGCGAATCAAATAGGCGCCTGATTTTGTCAGCCTGAGCTGAGCTAAAAGTAGGTCTTGACCACGCTATATTTAGCAGGAAGACTGGTGCTAAATATAATTTATGCTTCAGTTCAGCATAACTGTACAGCATACACATTCATTGGTCAAATCTCATTTACAGACTGGAGTGGAGGAGAAAATTTCCTTTGGTTTGAAATGCGACACGATGGGTCAATTTTTATGGCTCATAGTTGAAAATCAAGTTCAAAGTTACGTAATTTCATAAGGGATACATGAAATTGAAGAAAACAAAACTTCAGTCACCAGTTCTAAATTCAGACCATGCATGTTCTGGTGTCAGATAAACTTCCTTGTGTTAGCAGACAATTAAAAAAAAAATTTTAGTTCAAGTAAATGTTGTCTTGAAAAAGTGAATAGGAGCACAGAATCTCATTCCTGTGTGAGGAATCCAGAGATTTCTTGAAGGTTCAGCCTTTCACATTTTCTCACATATTATAATAATAATAATAATCATAATAATGCAATTTTTAAGTTTTGTATCCAGACTGATGCCCACTCAAACAACTTTACACTCTTATTACTCCAGCAGGCCAGGTCACTCTAGAATGTTCTTAACTCCCTGAGGAGTATACTGAGCTGCTGCAGGCATGATCTTGATACATTCTGACAATATCTTTCACTGCCTACAACCAGGTGCCCATTTTATAGATGGGTGGACTGAGGAAAATGTGAATGAAATGTTTTCCCAAGGCACTTACAACATGACTGTAGTCGGGAATCAAATCCACAATCTTTAGATCTGGAGTCCTTGAAACCATGAAAGTTTTCATCATCAAAGAACTCTCCATTTCCCGTGTCCACCATCAAAAAACTATGTTTACACATGAGACAAGGTAATGGGCTGGGATTATAAATATCATCTCGAAAGAAAATACAATCTCCACAGTATCCATACCTTCAAGCCACCGGTCTAACTCCTGTTCTATCTGAGAACGCAGGCTGAGCAGAAACTCTGTATGAAAAAGTCGCTCTGACTCCATCCCGTTGTTCACAAGGCGATGTTGACTCAAGTAGTAATGGAACACCAGCTTCAGCTGCCTCAGACCTATTGTACTACAGCTGCACACAAACTGTTGGGCTAACTGTCAGAAAAAAAATCAAGCATGCAAATGTGAATCATCATTTCACAACAAACTTTCCTGAAATCCTATGAAGGCTTTCTATAAAATCAGCATGTAAGTCTATAACATACAACAAAACACTGTCATACCTGATGATACTTGAAGCACTAAAGTCTGAAATACGCAAGTTGAGTTATGTTAAGGCATACTTTGTCTTTCCCAGAGGAGTAAACCATTGTCATATCAGTAACATTTAGTACTCCCAAGATCACACAAAAAAGACTATTATTAGCAACACTATAGGCCACTCAATCAGAATCTACCAAACTTAATGAGTACATAAACTGACAGGCCAATATGTCACCTTCTTTACACCCAGCTGAATACTAAACAATGCAGTAATATGTCTTACGCACACTGTTCATACTTGCCAATCTTTTGTTGTAGAACTAGGTTTTAACTTCCACTCCACTTGAAAAAATTCAAGTGAAGCTGGACAGAACATGGTCAATCTTTGGTAAGATAGTCATATGGTGCTTAACTGAATTTTTCAGTAGGTACGACTTGCATGTAAATTCTTACCCTTTGTTTCAAAAAACATACTAGAACATCCTGGAAATAGCCTTCCTATGTGCCTAACAGATGCACCCATGTATGTCCTACTTAAGTGGCTTTTATATCTCTCTTATGTACAGGTTATGAAACAATCATCTTTTGTGGACATCAGTATTTGAAAAACATCATATAATGAAAAAGTTATCGTGATGATCTTCAGAGCAAAAAACATTTTCATGGAGAATTTTAAATCAAACAGAATTGTACTTTTTAGTTAATCATAATTTATTCCGTGCTTTTGCAAAAGAAATTGACTGTGAATTTGAATTCACCTCAAATTGAGACTTGTATAGTGTTCGCTTACCTTGTGTAACAAAGACAAACCTTCATGTGATGAGAAGATTGTCTCGCCTGAGTGGGAAGAGTACACGCAAAATTTTCACTGAAAAAGAAAACCCAATCAATCTACTAACCTGTTTGAGAACTAGATGTGGACAAATTGCCTCAGCTTTCTCTTGAGTAACACACTGATAAATAATGGTGGAGAGTTCTTGCATGATACTGTTATCCTGAGGAATTGAAAGACAAAGATTGACAAAGAATGCTGATGTCCTATGAATTGATTCTTGCAATATGCATGCAGTGATATAAGTGACAGACCTAAGGTCTGATAGAGAGATCTTTTTTAATATGGGCCTTTAAAGACTTATGGTCAGTTTGTAGGCTGTCATATGGAAAATTACATGACTCACGTCGAATTTTTACAGTGGTCACAACTGGTGACTTACGACTGCTGACATTCTGCATAATATACATAACTGGCCTAGACTTAAAGCTGTCTGCATTTCATTAGATTGTCTGACTGAATGCAATAAATGGACTCACTGATTCGTTCAGTCTGGTGTACGATTTATGGTAAGAGATGGGGAAGATCACTCCAAGTTAAACTGATAGGAATGGATCAACTCATAATTGGTGTGTAGTGAAAGATACTGCTTGAATGTTGAATGACTGACAGACAGACTGATCTGAGCTCCAAACAGTAAATTGTCAGCACCTGTTAGTCATTTCCCATGGTCACAAAGAGCTCTACATAGAAAAGTACACAACATGTTACTCACTGAATTGTCAGACTTAATGAGGAACTCTGCCAGGGCTGTGATTCTGGCATCAGATGTGAAAGACTTGATGACATCCGGCTGAAAAGCATAGAAATCAGTAAAAGGCTACAGTACGCCCTGAGATGACGCTTAAAGTGTGGGCCCCATATTTATACCAAGTCTTCCCATCTTCCATACAGTCACATCTTTGACATTTCTCCCAATGTAGGACCCTATCATTCTTTAGAATCCTGTGTGATCAAAATGATGTGACCATGATAGGCCCCATGTCCTAAAGTTATGTCCTAAGCCTGAAACTAACTATGCCTCAAGCAATTTATACACAACTGTTTTGCTGGAACAAATATGACTTCAATAATTAGCATTTATAACTGACTCCCAGATAACTTGCACACTCACTTGACTGGTAAAATGGTATGAGTTGTCTGCTGTCAATGATTTAGCCAAAGCACTTCTGTAGCCCTGGGAAAAGAGCAAAGGCAAAATTTTTTAATCCTAATATTGTGCTGCTTTCTGAAGACTCTAGAAAACAAAACAAAAAAAGAATGATTACAAAATTCTGTACAGTTGAAGTCAATACTTTATTTGAAAATGATGAGGAAAACAAAACTTCAAAAATCAAAATTCCTTCATGTATTTAAGAATCATTTACAAATAAAACATATGCAACTATTTATTTTAAATCATATTACAGGACAAGGTGTTCAACTTGAGCTCTTCAGAAATGCCATAAATCTAGAGGGAAAGGTTTGCCTTGCTGCATTCCTTCACACAATATTACCTTTGGGTCCTCCATGTATGACAGATGGCCTGCTCTCTGTTTAACTCCCAGAACACCTCCCTTCTGAAGCAGCAATCTGGAAAATGATGGAAATTAACTTATTAACTTAATATTAACTTATTAACTCACACAGCCATTTCAACTTTGAACCTGCATCTACCAAGATCAGATATAACTTTTTTTCTTTATGGAAGTCAGTTAAGCTAAAATTACAGTAATCTGACAAATTTTATTAATAGCATTGTGGATTAAAATAACGATCTGTTTCAATGACAGCAGCACAGCAGAAGATAGGAGAAATGTGCATTTCATTTGGTTCTAATGACATAGGCCCCCGGGCGCAGAGATTCAAAGCACAATATGTGATCTATAAAATGCCTGAATGCACAACACTATTTGTATTTGGTAGGGTGAAATCATAAAACTTTTGAGAGCTGCGGAAAAAAACCAATTATATGTTATTAATACACATTTCACATATCCTTAGAATATTGATGCCAAGAAAAGTTTTGCAAGATTTATGGAAGAAAAGGTTGTTTTGAGAATTACATGCAGCAAACGCATCTGATGTGTTAGATGAGCAGAAGCATTTACAAAGTTTAAACTTACTTGAGAGTGCTCCAGTTCTTGTCATCCCTGAAAGTAATAGGCCAGTACCGAGCACCCAACACTTGAATCTGAATGAAATATTTAGGGCTGTGTCAAACACTTTAGCTATTTCAGTAAGTCTATATTTTTTGAAACACTGAACATAAAAATTTCAATAGGCACACATGTCAACAAATTTCCACAAATATGGTTTCTTTGAAATTCATCATCTCTTGTGGACTATTGATCTGAGGTTGCAAATACTTTTTGCATTCAGTGGGTCCATGCTTCTCCTTCCTCTGACCAATCATTACTATTGCTGCACAATTATTACAAAGACACATGCATTCACATTAGACATTCATGGCCATTTTTATGGCCAATATTTCCGAAAAAATGTACTAAATGTGAAAATTTCCAATCTCTGACAGGTGAACACTCTCATTTCCTTCCATTCCATTCTCTAGCATATTCTAACACTTCTGTGATGAGAAGTGTGGATTTTTAATTACAGTATTGACTGGTCACACAGACATTTCTTCTGCAAAACATTTTAATAATTTTATATGTCAGATCTTTATCTATAAATGGTTTTCATGGAACAATGTACAATCACATTACACAATAGATCTTATGTGCATGCCACAAAAACAATTCTTTCTGAAACCTAAGGTATATAAAGACAACTCTGGTTCAGCTCTTACTTCTTCCAGCTTGCTGAGTTCAGGGATAATGTATGGAGCACCAGCGCTGAACGACACAGACTTGTAGGATGGGCAGGCCTTAAAAAGAAAGACAGGAAAGCTTACCAAAAATGCCACAATTCTAATTCACTCCGGTGAATCAGTAATTCTTTTTTCTCTATTCATTGTTGACTTTCCTTTAGTTCTTGCTATTGCTGTCCACTGTCACTTAGCACTGAACTGTGCAAAATCTCCAACAACGGGAAGACTTGATCAATATAAATTGTCACAATACTAATGTTTTGCTAAACTTGACTCAATCTGCACACTGGCAGTTGGAAAGCATCTAATACATTTCTACTTTAATCACACAAAAGAGTCAAAACTATCTACTTTACAAAATACAGCATCAATTCCATTGTATTAAAAGACCTGAAATTACTTCTTAAAATCAGCAGCAGTGACCTAATACTACTATTCTAAGGTACCATTTCCTAATTTAACATAAAACTAAGCCTAATTTGATCCTTTTTCACATAAAATGAAATTTCACCCCTAAGGAGCAACTTCCAAACTTATCAACTGTATCAATATTATTGTTTACCTTAAACTTTATGCGGAGTGGCACAAAACAAAACTTGCCAGTATCCACATCTCTGGGAATGATCAGCCGTGGCTCACATGCCAAAACATACAGGTGTCGAAAGGCTTGAAGGTGGTACCTGCAGGGAAATCAGGGGCTCAGCTGAATATGCATTCATGACAAGTACTTCAATGTATTACCCCATATTTACTGCACTGAACAAGAAGAGATGACAATCAGAGGATAAAGAAAGACAAAAATCAAAGATGCTGCTATATCAAGAGCAAATAATCTAATCTTTTTGCTACATAAAATGTACATGTACATGCTATTCCTTTGGTGCAAACAGTGCTTACACACACTTGCATGTCCTGGAAGGAGTATTCTCAAAAGCTATCTGATGTACCCCTTTGTCTTACTTCCTGTGTAATGAGATACTCTTACCTACAGCAGCTTATTATAGCCATACTTGTGCCACAAAACTCATAAAAACCTACATGCAGGCTAAATGAGCTGATGGCAATTGGTTGACAGTAATTGAAAAACATGACACAGCGATGGGATTAAGGGAAATGATTCTGAAGATGTATTATAATGAGGAGAATGGAACAAACAATGGCATGGGACAATCAGTCCGGCTATTTGTCTCAGGTCATATTATGTGACTATATGCCAAAACATATTCCCTTCAGTCTTCTCATCTCAGTAGATACTCACTTATTGTCTGTGCTGGTAAGGGGAAATTGAGGATAGAAAGCACACAACATCGCTCCAATAGCTTCAGGCGTTGTCTTTAAGGTCATTCTGTGAAAAGACAACAGATAATCATGAGGTAAATAATCTCAACACCTTTCAAAGCCCTAGACTCATCTCAGTGCTTTCTAGTTTCCAACCCAGATCACATCTGATCTTTAAAGTATATGCCTGTCCCATCAGAAACACACAGCTAACAGTGGCTAAGCGTGCAACCATATGAACCATTTGGTACAAAGAGAGTATGAAACAGGTGTATCAATCACATGATACAACCACCAAGAATTAGTTTCCATAATGAGGGAAACACATTCTGATAGGACAAGGAGGTATGATAAGGAGAATGACACTGCATAATAGCACTTTCATTCATTTCATAATATCTTCTGAGTCTGAAACCTTTAAGTAAAGATCTAGGGTGAACAAATATGCTGTAAGCTGCAGCTCAATTTCAACAAGGAGGCAGCTCTGACACATTTGAAAAAATAACTGTTTCATATACACACTGGATGTAACATGCACTTACTTGCCACCACCCAGGAACAACAAGCCTGTTGCCATGGCTGTGCACATATGGTTGCCATATGTAAACTGATGATACTGTGGTCCCACACGTCGGCGGAGAGCCCGGCAGATTCTCAAGGTCACCAGATCACCAGTGCCGGCCATTACCTAAGGTAAGGATATCACACTCTTCTGATTTTGGCAAGGCTACAAGTACAAACACTACTTTATGAATTTATGAAAATGGCACACCAGCAAAACATTTCATTCCTGTAACAGGTTAAGATGAAGAGAAAGGCAACACATACAAAAATCCTACAACTGCAACACCCAACCAAACACACCCTATTTTGCCTTTCAAAAATGTCACTGTTTAACTGTTGTTAACTAACAGTTCCTTTAACAAGTTCTGTACATGTTTGATATTATCTGAGAGTAAATTAACAGTATATCCTTGATCCACTAAGAACTGCCAGTTTTAAAAGTTCAAATAAATTGGAGTGTTAGGATCAAACTACCCATGGACTCTGAAAAGATCAAAGAATCAACTTCTCAAAAGGCTTATATTTCCCAGTCATGAAATCTTAATGTTATGGTAAATCTAAGACTGATTCCGCATAACATATCTAATAACTCAGCATATTTACTGTGAGTGAGCCAAGTAACACTGATTCCTGATAAACAGCATAATGTAATACTTATGAACTAGATAAGACTGGACTTACAATAGCCAAAGCCAGCAGTTTGACAGATATGCAATTTTCCACTGTGGACCGTCCAGCCTGGTCAAGCAACGTCTGATCACCCAGAAGTTTTACAGAAGATCCCAGGCTGTCAAGCTAAAAAAGATTGGTAAAAAATGAATATTCCTTTTTGGACTCACCATTCAGCTAACATTACATTCAATGACGATCTCAAAATGATTACAGGTGGAGTGAATCCTGGGATGAGTCCAAACAAGATTTTGTGTCACAATAAAATATAGCTAAAACCCAGTAGAGCTATCTAGACAAAACATTTCACTTTTCTGCGGTGCCCTAACAAGACATCATGCTGATCCAAAGCTATTTTAAAATGCTGAAAAGATCACGATGAAAATGTTGACTTTTTTAGATTATTTAATGTCATTCCATGCCAACATCTGTTCCATACAAGAATTCTTACCAGAGTCTTAAAGGCATCCTTGTTGGCTGAGCCAGCAAATTTCAGGGCCATAACAAGACAAGCACCTCCTGTGATGTTGCAATGGGCTTGACTAAAAGACAAAATAAGAAAAGATGAAAATATTGGAGGTTAATAAAAAATAATTTCATAGTAAACTCTCTAGCAATGCATCTTTAATGATTATGGCATAAGTATGGCACGAACTGAAAATTAACAGATACTGAAACTTTATAACACATCTCCACTATTTTCAGTGTAAATTTTTCCAGCTTTGGTAAATTTCTATTTATTGATTTGTTTTAGGTGTAAAAGTCATACCTCTGAAATGTATAGTCACGCTAGTTTTTCACACTCACCTCATGGTTTGAAGATCAATTGAGGAGTCGAGCTCATTCTCCTCACCCGGTTGAGGCTTGTAAAATGCGTACTTTTTCACAATCTACATGACAAGAAATAAAGAAATACTGCTGGTATTAAAACAAGATCCTGAGCTTGAAATAAAATTGTTGCTACATCAAACCTCTAGGAGATGCAAACTACAAATAAGCCATCTTCAATCCAAACAGATGCATCTTTAAGAAGATGTTTTAAGGAAAAATTATGAAAAGTAGCACCTCAAAGCAAAGCAACTTAGACTACAAATGATTTAAACATTATTCTTACCTCAGGGATGTTTCCAGCCACCCAAACCTGTGTTGGCAATATGGACTCCCAATTCACTAAGCCATGGCTAATAGTCTGAAATTAAAAACAAATATGAGGAACTGTCTCAAAAAAGCCTTTATCTGCTCTATTTAATGACACTGTGGTTAATTCTCATAATCATGGTAAGGCAAGTTCATATAGCTACAGGGGATGTTCAAAGACGAGATGACAAATCAGTGTAATTAAGGAAAATATGCCATGTACTTTTGTTATTCTAATTTGATGATTAAAGTCATCTAGCATCAGACCAAATTACTGATGCTATGAGACTTCAGAACAACAGGGTGTAAAAATGGCCAACGGTTCAGATCTAGATGCCCTAATTTGGTTAATATTATTATAGCCCACCCACAGGTTCCTGACTGAATGCTGTGAATAGTGTAGTTCTAATCCCAGTGACCAGCCTTTGAGTATTTGCTTCCAACAGATCTGACATATTTATTCAATGAATTGACTCACTTTGGTGAGAAGAATGTGAACCCA
Source organism: Ellobium chinense (assembly GCA_033807755.1). Lineage (NCBI taxonomy): Eukaryota > Metazoa > Mollusca > Gastropoda > Ellobiida > Ellobiidae > Ellobium > Ellobium chinense. Next base: position 1,216,142 of record JAWQUT010000082.1, on the reverse strand, counting down.
TGCAAACAAGCAGTGTCTGCACATAAAACTACAATCACAGTTTTAATTAAAGGAAAGTTGCATTGTCCTACAGACCATATTAAATCATACGATACCCTATCGTTCCAATAAAACAGTCTTTGAAACGTCTGTCATAATGATGTAACGCCTCTGCCGGCCCCAGACAACCTACAGGATTACATTACCCAAAGTCCAAATTGTTATATTCTTTGCGCGCGTGGCGGCCATAAGCTTAGGTCAAATATGTTCTAGCCACATGGCCAAGCTGTCTAGCCAGTGCTCTGCAGACGGATGATAACGTGCTGGCATAAATGTTTTGGCTGAGCGACGTATCTGACAAAAATCAAGTTTTCTTATTTCGTTGCCTTGTTGAACTTGTCTTGCCCATATCCTTTTTGTGTCAAAGGTAGGTAGACGTATCTGCACCCGAAATAGTAGTTCTCAAAGCATCAAACCCACGTAAGTGAGTATTTACAACCTCACAGTCGATGGCAGAGTGACGCATCTATATTTCCCAAGGCAGAGCAACGAACTGAACACCTTATCTGCTTTGATGTGTTTTCCCGCCAAAAGTTAACGGTATGATCTGTTGAACCTTGCATTAAAAAACAGGTAATACTTAGAACTATCACTATGCAAAATTTTGATTAGAAGCATTCATAACTTTAGACAGGCTAAGCATCTGAAGTTTTTTACATTTTCCTCAAAATCATGAAATGCACAGATACGTCGCTCTATCTTGGGACGGCAGAGTATTTATGTCAAACAAAATTATGCTGAGGCAATAAAAGTGCAAAATACTTTATCTGGCTTACACTATCAAACTTGGTGTTTGAATCTGGATGACCCGAACCTTAATTAAATGCTGAATAATACATTGTCAGACAGAGGTGTTTGTAGCTGCTGGAACTTAAATGACATCATCGCTTTTGCCATGAGCCGCTTCTGATTGGGGAAGGTAAATAATTTTGGACACAAGGGCAAAACCCGGTAACTCTAGCTCTCTTAATTGCGTCATATTACATACATGCACAATAACAGAACAATGCTGTTTCTTTGCAAAATTGACTCAGTGGGCACCATAGATAATTTTCAGAGAGAAAAAGTTTTGGAAGGCAAAAATTTATTTTTGATGCACATGTCCTTCTTTAATATTGAACAGTAACAGAAGATTATCATTCAAAGCAACTGTTACAACTCCGAGCCAGTGTTTTGCAGAAAGATTACAGTTAATACTCAGGGATGCCACTCACTTTTCATAAACTTCTCTGAAGCTTTTGCGGCTTCTTGGGAATTCTTGTGAACTTGGTCTCTAGCCTAAAACCTCTACTTTCAAAGAGCCAAATCATGTTTAATCTCTAAATAAAGCTATCTTTTAAACAATGAAGAATTTCAATATAAATAAATTTATAAATTCACTGCATAATTATACAGCACAGAAATCTACGACAGACTTGCCAGCCCCTACTTATCAAGGATCAAGCAGAAGATGAGGCTGTTTGAATAACACTAATTACACAATTTGATTCTTCTAATTAGTCATTCAGACATGTTCTTCGTCAGTGTCAGAAACTGACTTTAAACACAAAGGCTAGAACATGCTGCTTCAAAATCTTGTTTCTCCAACTGCCTGGGTTGGGATTGGTAAGTGAAAGCTTCCTTTTGGATGTCCGAAGATACTACTACAATGTCCCCACAAGTTTTGCTGCTTAGATCTCCTGCTTTTAATCATGATTCAGACTGTCTCCATATATTAGCACAGATCCACGTGTCCTGCGAAGTCGACGGGCCAAACCCATACATCGCCAGAGAGCGACAAGCAAAAGTGGCGGGCAATCAGCCAGTCCTAGTACTGCCTATGCTAGGCCTACCTAAGCTAGGCCTGCAAGGCAATGTCCGTAGAGGAATATGTGCACTGGAAAGCATAACACCAGATTTGTGTGTCTCGTATAGTTTCCGTTCTCCAGATGTGTTTTCACAACCAAAATAATCACCCCCATGATGTTTGGAATTTACGGAACGCCTTTACTTAGGCGGGAAGTGACCTTTTACTAATTCTAATATATCTAGCCACATGTCAGCCATACTGAAACACCTACACCTATTGTGAATGCTGACCTCTTCGTACAGAGGCCATACTGAATCTCCCGATAAAATGTCTGATCTCGGAATTAATTTTTTTCCGAGAGTCGTCGTGGGTTCTCGAACAGACCTAAAACGGCATTCTCAGAGCCGCCAATATTCTCGGATTTCTGAGAATTCTCAGAAAAATGGATCTCCGAATACCCTATAGATCTCTCAGCATAATCCTCATGAGCTAAATGCATAGGAGTTAATGAAAACTGGCAATATATTTACACATAATGACTGACATGGTCTAGCAAATAAAGTTCTAACAAGGTACACCAAGACATTTCCTTACTCTGAGACACAAAAAGTCTGGTCTGACTTGATCCAGCATAAACTGAGTGTCTGGGGCCTTCAACCATTCAGAGACAGCACTGAGGACAGTGAATAATCAAGAGGAAATAAGGTAACCCAGCAGCTGATGAAAAAAAAAACCTTATTTGAACAAATTCAGGTCAATGTAACAAAACAAGCATTTTAATGGAAAAAAAACATGACTCTCCATGCCCTTTCACTGAATCACACTGCCATCTTAAACCCTATCCAAACACCCATCATTTTACTTTTCTTTATACACAGAGGCCTACTATTTGCTGATCTTCGCTAACTTCTCAAAATCTGAACAGCACTAATCATTAAAAATTTCCTAAATTGTAACTTCAAATAATTTCCTTTCACATGTTCAAAAACTGTCAGGCATGACAAATTCTACTCATCTGGGAAAGAAAAAAAAGCACTTACAAACACAACAGTAAACTGTGAAAGAAAAAACAATAACAAAAACAACCCCAACAAGGTTCTCCACCTGTTTTCAGTGTTAAAGAATATCATTCCCAGAGCAAGTGTAGCACCTGGAGAGGTCACATCCACATTGACACGATCCCCCTCCTGAAAACAAAATTGTAAAAATATTCAACATGATCTAGAGGAATACATACAAGGATATACAACATCTATACAAACAATATTGGCTTGAAATAAAACAGCACGAACTCCCACATCACCACAATGACATGACGCAACCCAGTTTTAATGTACAGAATCCAAGACACATTATTTGCATGTTAAGAATGTGGTCAAATCTATTCATTCTTGCAATTTTCGGTAATATCTTGGTACATCTTTCAGTGCATCTCAGTTCTATCAGGACAATGTTCATGCATCTTTCACTGATAGCAATCACTACATGTTAATATCTTCTCACAATATGTGTTGGTCCAGTTTTGAAATCTGTGCTCTTTATTCAAACAAAATAACCACAGCCAATGTATCACCTCTTTTCCAAAAAATAGAAAGGTTACTACTGTACCTTGATAAGGAAGCTTGGTGCTTTGTACACTCTGTCTCTGTTTGGCCACAACTGTAGAGGAAACAAATATGCTCTATCAATATCAAGTATCAGACATAAACACTGAGAGCAAAAGATTTCCGACACATATCTGCAGTTATATCGATGTTATCTGTGCATCTATCATACAGATTTCATACCACAGAATGAGTGAGTGCCTCAGGACACAATTAATCACAGAACTGGTCATAATTATCTTCTTTGGATTAAGCTTCTCCATGCACTGATGTGGATAATACTACTGTAAAAGTGTTGGTTGTTGTTTTTTTTTGAGATAAGATTACCAAACTGGCAACCTTGCTTAATGCTAATAAAAAAATCAACATTATATATGGAAAGACAGTAGCTTGAAATAATCGTTCTGAACGGACCTTTTTTCCATGGGAAGTAATTTTTGTGAGGCAATTACAAGACTTAGATCCTTGAAAATAAAAACCACTACTACAGTGTTCTTCTGGATCAATTTATAAAATGTGAAACTTGAATCCTGGGCAATATCTTTCCTTTTACCTTTCAGATACAATCTTTTCTGCCTTCCCAACCCTACCCCCCCTCATTGCAGACATGGTAATAAGAGCCCTGAACAAAGAGAAAAGAAGCAGCTCACCATTTGTTTTGTGTGCCCACCAACCATGAGATGACAGAGCAGGTCAGCCATACTGAGGTCTGACAGGCCTGTAGTCTGGTTTCCTCTCTGTAGACACATGACACTGGATTTAGTCATGGATTTAACACTCATTCACTCAAGGATTTAGCACACATCAAACCTTGAGAATGTATTAACCACACATCATATCATACACTTACTATAACTCAACTCCTGATGATTATTATTCTTTGGAGAATGGCTAAAGGTGGGATTAGGCAGTGCTGTGTCTTATTAAAACTGTTTTGTTCAACTCTCCATGAATCAAATCCAAATAACATTGCACTGTTTTATACAACATGAAAAGAGTCTGGGATGTAATCAGCTCTTTTTAAGGCATGCCACCTGGTCACCTAATATATGACAGACAATGCAACACCCATTCCTAAACCAAGGATGAGCTGCATAAAGCACTGTTCAATCCATTACATGCACAGGAGGGTCATTCACCCCATATCTGTCATGATGTTATTAATGATAATACTATCCACCATATGTATTTTCTGCCTCTGTATTGTTGAATAATTGTCTTGAAACAAAATGTGTTTGCAAGCTTGACATCTTCCATCACTCTCTTTTATAGCCTTGCATTTATGGTCACTGAAGAGTTAAGATTAAGTGGAACAAAGATGTCATTATCCACTAACTTTTATATATAANTGCTGACTTATATTGTTTCGTAAAAGGTTCGTTTCGAGTTTTTATATCAAAATAAGTTGATCTAAAAACTAGGAAGACCTTCCGGTAGCGAAATTTGAAGCGTCAGTGCGGTTTTCATTGTTAACAAAGCGTTTTTCTCGATTTTTTCGAACTTTTTCTCGCTTTTTTTATCTGTGAACTGGGAACACTAAAAGTGCTATTACTTTTGAACTAATTGAGATATTTCACTTCTGTAAAGACCTATACACCAATAAATGAATACACTATGGATTATGTGCAGAGATAATTGGATAGCAACACACCTGACTGCCCTGGATTGATGAGAGTACAAAAAATTATGAATAAAATTATTTCCGCTTTCAGAATGTCTTCCCTTTTTCTTTTCTCCCTATTTGTCCCTTTTTCATGAATTCCTTACTTTCTCCACAAAGCTGATCCATTTTCCAACACAGTGATATGTAATACATGACCCTTTCTTCCATATATTGCATTGTTGTAGGCTTTTTAAATAAGCCACCGTGATTTTGATTTTAGGATTGGAAATTAATCTGGCACAGACCTGAAAAAAAATGTGGCATGGAAAGAGTTAAGTGAAACAAAGATGTCATTATCCACTAACTTTTATATATAAAAAATCATATTCTCTGAAAACTGTTATGATAAAATGGAGGCTGGGATTAATCTGTCAGTTGTCAGCTGTAATCAGTCAAACAGGCAGGTAGTGAAATACACAAAAGTTTGAAAGATAATCACATCTCATACCCCAAACATGATAAGTCCAAGTGAAAGCCCAGCAGACAAGGCATATGAGTCTCTATCCACGCAGTTATCCATCTCTGGACCTGGTGGTCGACCTAAAATGTAAATACATTCCTTAGGTAAAAGCATACTAAACAGGGAGACCTTTTATGAAAAGAGTCATCTGATGCCTGGAAAAGATAGAGACAAAATAGAAAATGAGTAGCCAGACCTATCAAAGAACCCATCAACCATCGTCTTTTCCTATACATTGTTCTTGTCCAACATCCCACCAGTTTGACAGACGTGATGGCAGTGAAAATACAACATACTACAAAAGACTTTGGCATAAGGAAATTATAAAGCCCTTGTCCAGCCTCCTTTGGAAACTATTTTTTACCAAACACAGCATAATTTCTTTATTAAATATAATCATCACTGAACAGTAGTGGCATTTTGTATATTAAACCCTTCATACACACAACATTCATCTGTATTATTTCCTTCTTTCTTTATATTATTTTATTTTCAGTATCATTTAAAATACCACAGTTCTAATGAATTCAATGGTACACTTTCCATATTTGATAAATACAGTACAATGCATAGCTCTTGAACAACTTGGTAACCAAATCTGAGTAACTATGAAAGTAATATAAACTGTTCATTACCCTAGAAATTGTTGGCCAAATGTATATGATTTTTCACAGTTTACTGGCTGTATAAGATTCTCTCTTTCTCAAACACTTCAAGCTGATCTGCCCAGCAAGCTACTCAAATCAAAGCTCTCACCAATTTCAGACAGCATAACTTCAGCCATATGGAGATGCCCAGTTCCCTGGTATAGAAGCCCCACTCCCATGATGGCAGCAACACGTGTGTTGTGAGCAATGTTCAGCTCCATGGAAGTTGGAGGTAGAAGTGCAGAGACATGAACACTCAAGGCTTTTGTCACATTTTGATCCATGCTGCCTCGTCTGCACAATAAAAAATTGGAATTCCTCAGGATCTGACAATCAGCTTCAAACCCATTTTGCTCTCCCTGGATTTAAACTAATTTGATGCTTCCTTATCTTAAAACTCATTTGATGCTATGATGAGAAAATGATTATAGAATGATGATAAAGGAAGACACCTGGACAATCACCAAACCCATTACTGGTCACATGTGTGAGGAAATCCCACTACAATATAAGTTAACCATTTCCTTATCAGACTCCCATCAACATGTCCTGGCTGTGGCTGAAAGTGAAAGTGGCTCCACCCTTATCACTTGTGATGCGCTGGGTTTATAAGGGAAAAGCATAATTCAAAACTACTGATCATATTAGATCTTGCCTGACATGACTGTGATAAATCAGTAATGAAACTCTTGGTAAAGAAACTCACTTTGCTGCTGACATGCCCAACAGGATCCCAATGGTGACCAGTTCACTGCCCTGTTAAAAGAAAGAAGTATAAACCAATGATCTCAACTTCTGTAGTCAAAGAAATTTAAACTCATGCATTTGACAAATGAAATTTTTCTTCATTTTCTTTCAGAAACGATTCCAGCTGCCTACCTGGTTTCTAACATCAGTGAAGAATAAAAACTGGTAACACATTTTCTACCCTAAAAATGTGGAACTGTGCAATTGCATGTGTAAAACATTAAGTCATACTTTCAGAATTTACCCACCAAATGTAATGTTTGATTTCACACAATGCCCACAAAAATGTCATGTACAAATATCCCGACAGTATTTCTCTTCTCTAGCACTACATCTTCAGAAAATGAGCCAACATGTTTGACACTACAACAAGGTAACTGATGCAAGCACTCTATGATGACTGCCTTGAATCTAGTGAGACATTTACCATATGCTAAATGTATGGCTCATACCTCACTGATATATTCATGAATGTTGAAAGTGCACAAGTTGGGAAGATGCCCATTCAGACCCAGGGCCATGAGAAAGCCGGCAAACTCATTGTTCAGCTCCTTAGGTTTGTTGTAGATGATCCATGCTGAATCCACCTGCGTAGAATCTGCAATCCTTAATCCAGCAGCTACTCCATTGTGAAACTGAGGCCAGACAGACATGTTGGTGGGCACATCAATGCGAGTGAAGTCAACAGTTGTGTTCCTGATAAGGAAAATCCAGATATTACTATTGTCATTATTCCATGTCAGTGTGATTTTGCAAACGAATGTTCAAACTATACAGTAAACATTTTTCTCTCTAATGTACAAACCAGGTCTTAAAACACGTGAGCGAAGACATAATCTCATATTTGATTACAAAAGAAATCTAGGAGGCAGCAAGTTTCTACACCTACAGCACATCCTGTATGAAAAGACTAGATTGTCTTGAAACACTTTTTGTCTTGTTAATAAAAACATTATTAACAAGTTGTCACAATGTTTTTTTCCCAAATAGATCAAAGGCAGTGTCGTAATGGTGTGCATCGTTTCCTTCAAAAAGACTAAGTGGTAAGTTTCAAACGCCAAGCCTAGGTTCTGAGAAAATGGACTGTAGCTAACTGAAGATGGCATATCAAACAGCCTCAGGCCAGGAACAAATCCCAATAAATCTCTGACACAGAGATAACTCCATCTTTAGAAGAGGTATGAGCCAGGAAAGATTACTACTCACTCAGACTGTAGTTTAATTAACAGGGTTGCCAGCAGCTGACCAAAAAATTATCTGAAAATTTTGGGACGGCCCGATATCCTCGCGATATTATGTTATCATATATGCCCACTTTCCCCTTGTATTTGAAGTATTTCTTATTTAATTTATAAAGTAATGAGGCATAAAATTATGAAGAAAACAAAAAAGAAATAACAGAAATCGGACAGCTCTCAACTATCAGAAAAATAGGCAATCTCCAATAGGAAAAAAATATTGGATTTCCGATAATTATCGGCAAAACGGAAACCCTGTAATTAAGGAACTTCTGAAACTGAAGCTTTCTGTCATTACCTGGGTGGGGCTCTTCCTGTGAGACACAGTTTGGGTACAGGAAGTGTCTCAGTTAGCAATGGTTGGCAGGTATGCAGGGTGAAGATCCCTCTATGAAGAGAAAAAAAAAAACAAACTTCAAGACTCATTGAGTGCAAAACACACAAGATAAGAGACTAATGATAATAAACAATTCAACCTTAGACAATTATCGAAAGCACAATTATCGAATTGAGGGAAGAATATTTATTCATGGGTGGAATATCTAATCGTCATCCTCCCAGCGTCATAGTGGCATAGTACACTTGCATGAAATACTTCTCTGGTTACCATTATGCTTGTGATATTTTAAGGCTCATGCCAGTTTTCTGACTGAAGCTTGCAAACTGATATAAAGGAGGATTAACTCATAACAGCACAATTTTCTGGTCAACATTCACTGACTATGTCAACATTTCCAATATAGAGACTACAACAAATTAAGCCATAGTGGCCACCCTAAAGCACAGTGAACCTAAAGCATCATTCAATCACAGCAAAATCACATAAATCAGGGAAAATATTTCTGCAGCCACAGAGGAACTGTTCAATGAAAGATTTAGATTTCTTGTGATCTAAAATTTTTAGTTCATGCTAAGAATCACACTCTGCATTTACTGACAGATTATAATCTGCATATTAGTAAATATTAGCATGGTCAATGGAAAATTTTCATATGGTTTAATAATGAGTTTTTTAATGTCATCTTTTTTTATAAGAACAATAGTTTTTGAATTTTGAAAATCGCTTAATAAATAAAGATTTTACAGCAAAATTTGTTGCAAGGAAAGGTGTGCTTTTGCTGAAATCTTGGAGGACTTTTTATATAAGGAAAAACTGATGGGAGCTGGCACCGAAATTTGTTACATTGAACAATGACAACAGTTTTTATGACAAAACACATGTAATGAGGGAAATTGAGTAAGAATACAAATGTTCTTGAGAATGAGGAATACACTGGCCAAGACAAGAATTTGTATAAATTGACATTTAGTGACCTAATTAGCATAATTTATGCAAAATTTGACATAGTGTCATAATTACCAAAAATAATGATAGAGATGGTTAGTAAACAAAGCACAACATTTAATATAACTAATACATGTGCATATTGAATTAACTAAGTAGACCTATATTCATTAATTATGTGCATATTTAATTAGGTGTTAATTAATTATGTGCATATTTAATTGTGTGTGAATTATGCGCATATCTAATTTTATGCATGTTAAATTTCACACATTTAGAAATGTACCTACTTGCCAATTTCATAATATGCTAATACATCTCAATTCTAATACAAGACATGGCATTATTTTAGGAGAGCAAGGGTAAGAGATTATATTATCTGGTGCTTTCTCATCTGCAGAGAGCCCAACTGCAGTACAAAAGGCCCTAATATCCCAGGACCTGGTCTTGGAGGTGCCATCTTTTAATCACAATACAATGAGAGGAGAGAAGATCTTTGAAACCGAAGATCGATTGAATTAAGATGCATGATATTGCTGCATCTAGAGAATGTACAGACCACATTGCACAATATGGTGTGGTGGAGTGGAGAAGGAGGGAGGGGATAACACCATTTATATTATATGAGGATGAATTACATTATATGCCTTAAAAGGAATAAAATAAATTTGGCCTCAACTGCATCAAACAATCACTTCAATGTCCCAAAGATTATGCTTAAATAAACTGGCGTAATTCTAATCTAGACATCTAGACTATAGATCTACAATTCATGTTTGTTTTGTTTTTTTTTTTCCAAGATTAGGGGAAAGGGGTGGGAAAGATCTAAGTCATGCTTAAATCTGTATTTCTCAATAAGCTTGACAAGTGAAATAAAAGGCAGACAATAAAATGTTACTGTCTCATAATAAAATCGACATCCTGTATATACGCAACCTGTTCTATAAATTAAATACAGTGAAAAAGATTGATAACTTAGGCTACAATAACGGGGAAAAAAGAGTGTGGGCGGGAGGAGGCTAAAATCTTGCTAAAATCCACATTCCTCAACAAAAGTAAAAGAGAGAGCAGAAGAGAAATTACGGCAACGTAATATATTATTTGTGAACAACATTCGTAGTAGTGCACAAGCGTGCAAATATTATACAATATTGTTTTCATGTCGAACTGAGCAATAGAAGTCGAACGCAGCATGACTGCGGCCAAAAAAAAAACCAAGGTGTGTTCCACCATGCTGCGTTATATTTAGCAGCTGTATTCAGGTCACAGCGACAGTACACCAATCAGCGCGCGAGAATAATTCGGGAGCGCGTGGCGTCACATTATCGATCGATAGCGTGTTTATGCTCAAGAGGGAGATCACCACGCCAGGTCTGCCCTCCAGATGAGACGTAAATTTTTGCGGTTACTGTTGTCTTTCAAGAGCATTATCTGGACGAGGATGCATCGTAATCACGTAAATCATACATCAAAATAAATGTCTATATACCTCGCATGTGCTGATAGCTTTGCGCAAGGTGGCGCAGGTCTAGAAATCGAACAATTCTCAACCAACTTTGCCCAACTGTATCTCAGCTTGGAAGGATGCTACAGAAAATCTGAAAACTGCGCAGTGAAGGGCATCCTGTGTTCTGATTGGATGCCAAATTTCGTGAGACTATGACATCATCTTTGGCACAAACCGCCACCGAGACGAGCCCAATGTTTTTACGAACGGGAAAACTGACCACTCAGAGGCCGTATTTCAACATTTCGGATTCACACGAACATTTCTCGGCTCCAAGATATGCGATCGCGATAAAAATAGCATCACTGGAAAGAGGAAACTCTCCTCTTTCTAACAGTACCAAATACATTGCTATAGGGCCACAAATACGGTCACGGCAGAATTATTTGTTGAGGGGGGGGGGGTCAGCCTACCCGCTGTACGCGGAATTTTCAGGCGCCGGCAGGGGACCGTTGACCATGCTATGCATATGCACAACCTATTTTACAGAATCATTTATGCCAAGACCACAATGAGAGAAGGTTCAACTGAAAAGACAGCATACCTCCCCACTGGTAAAGCCATAGTTCTGATGCAAGTTGCCAGCAAAGCTTTTTCCTGTTCCTCTATGAAGTCATGGTCACTAACTTCTGGTCTCTGCTTGATGGCTACTGTGACTGGCCGAGCTGATTGTAGTAAACGCTTGACTTCCTGCAGGCGCAAGTCCTTTGGGAATCTTAGCTTCAGGACCTTGTTATGGGAGTTTATCAAGAGTACCATGAGTGAAGGGAACATCAAACATCTGATACACTCTAAAATGATAATGCAAGAAACTTGTGATCTGGTTTACATTTGTTTCTTTAAGAGAAAATAAAAAGTGTAAGATGATAAATGTCACAATTCAGGTCTCAGATTCATGTTGAAGAAATGAATTTCATGCATGCTTCTTTCAATACTCCAGCACTTCATGCTCCACAAAATATGAACAAAAGAGAATTGGAAAATTTTTCTGCAAACTAAATGAAGCAGGTGGTCTGATTCTGTTTTATTAAACTCCAAATTAAATTCACATAAAGTGAACTACTCAATCACAGTGATCAGATCTCAGCAATTTCAAATGAAGTAAAATTTACACTGAGACACCTCTGCCATCAGAATGACAATCATTTCTAAAGTTCAGGTGTCCAGGTGCTGCCATGATTCATTTTGAGTAATTCACTGTTGCAATTGATTTGGAGGTTGTCATACCAAGAACCCAAGGACACAAGCCATTCTGTGTTTTCTATGTACAATTATACAAATTATTCTGACGACCATCAATCAAATGAATGAATCTCTGATATGTGGTAAACTGCAAGTCAAGACACCTCTTCATCCAAGTGTTCCATGCCATCCTCATCTTCCTTCTCTACATCTTCCCGTTCCCTGGGTGCAGACCCTGGCAATCTGAAGCTGAGAGTCTGCGAAGTAAGGCTTGCTAGCTCAGACAAATCTTGGCGCCCTGTGCAAAGATATGAGTTACACCCTGAAATCTAGGTGGCAACCTCTTAACAAATCTTAATGCCTTAGAAACAGAGCTGAATAAATTTCCGATTAAAAGGGCTTGTTCTAACTAAACTTGAAGCCAGAAAAAAAAAATCTTTTGCAATAATCAAATTCATTCAAAGTGTCATTTTTGCAATTACCATTAGCTTTTGACACTTGAAACATGTTACTTGCTCACCCGGCTTATTCTCTGCAGTTGAAATCTGGCCTTTCATGATATAACCAAACCACTACTTCATCCAAACTTTCACTGATATTCAGCAATCCTCAACATCCATCTGCCAAATACAAAAGAAACACTTTCACTTATCAAAAACCAAAATTCTTATTTACCCCAAGAAATAGATCAATGGAATGGAGGAGAGAAAACAGTGTAGATGAGTGGAAACTAAGTATTCTCACCTATAAGGATGTATGCACTCTGGGGCCAGTCTGAGGGGGGCTGGGCACGACATAACAAGCATGCCTCTCTCATAGGAAGACTGATACCAATAGGAATGCAGTCGATGTCACGCTGTGTGAGATCTGAAAAGTTGCATTCACAATTTTTATGTCATAGCAAGTAAAGATATCTATCACATTCTTATAGTTTTAAAATTTCTGTTTAAAATAAAGTCGCTTTGTTCACATCACAAGTGATACAAATATCATCACTGATAACCTTTAGCCAAGAAAGTATAAAGTGACATATATGAAGAAATTTGCAATCATAATAGATGGGTACATTCTCATGCCTCCTGAGACATACTTAGCTCTGTCATGGCAATCACCAATCTCTCAGGTTGTGAGTATCCTGGCAACATTCTCATGCTCTTTGACATAGAGAAAGATAATGACGAATCTGCAGTTGGAGCTCTGTGACCTAGATTAGAAAATATTAAAACAAACTAGTCAGCCTGTAACATTTTTGTGAAACCTTGTCCACAAAGAAAAAAAAAATTACAGGACGGAAAGATATCAACTGCCAAAACTTCCAAAAAACAGAACCAGCCAGTTCAACTCAAGTACCCAGAGCCAAATAATAAGTCAGCTAAAAGGATGTCTGCGGCTGTCAACAGTTCATCACAATCTTAGTCAAGCAAATTAAATCCAGTGCCCTTGCGAAACTACCTAAGATGGTATCTAATCATTAATTTAGTGACACAGACTAAACAGAGAAATGTGAAATATGATTTTGGCTGCCAGCGACTGTTCCTTTAACATCCTATGACTAAACATTTATTTACCTGCTGGGTTAATCCTCTTCAGGCTTTTTTCCACACAGATTTCAGCAGGCAGATCTTCATTCACCAACACTGCATAAACCTACAGATCAAGATAACAATATAAACCATTTCAATGTTACTGACACACAGCATTTAAATCATGATGACATAAATATTCTGTTTTTGTGAGAGGCATTGAATTATGACCTTCTTGAGAGATGATCTTGTCTCAGTAGCTTTTACACTGTCAGACATCATAGCATCAAAAAAGAACTTTAGTAAAAAGTCTTTCAAAATGGATTAATTTTATAATGACTAAACATCTGTTAATAATTACAGCAGAGCACCACCATATTTTACATATACATACAACTGGCTTGTTGATAAACACATTGTCAGACAACCTGAGAAAAAAAAATTTGACCAGTTATGTATTCTGCTGTTAAGTATTCTCTTATTTTTTTGTTTTAGTTCATGTGTAATTTATGTGTTGTGTAAATAAATAAAGTTGAAGTCATAATTAATGGACATTTGAAACTATTCCCACAACAAGCCTGAAAACAGTGCTGAAAGTCTGCACTCACGGTGAAACAATTGAGGAAGTTTCAGTCCATATTTTCTAAATTTTATATTATCAAGGGTTTATCACGTCTAAGGAAATGGAGCTTATCCCTTTCCCTCCATCCAGGCTGCAGCTGACAAATGAATTCAGCAAATAAGAATTACCCTTACCTTTTGGAATAACAAACCATGTCAGGAACCAAAGACAGTGATGAACACCCTTAAAGTACCACACACATACATATAACACCATAGCAAGATCTCCTTACCGAAATGACCTTCCTGATGTTTTCACAAACAATGGGAATGTATGGCATGGCACTGGGCTGCTGTCCTGTACCAAGACCCTGGGTTATCCACCCTAACACAGTTGGGGCTTGAGTAGGAAAGATCTGCGGGTACTGCATTTTGCGCAAGTCATCTGCAAATGTGAAGGCAAAAGAAGTTTTTTTTTTTTCATTTCATCTGTTACTCCCCGTACAACTACTGCAGTGTTTAACATCTGCTTCGTTCATATCAATATTTATATGCAGTCAGAGACATAGATGGGAAAATAATGAAGTGAATCTTTTTCCACTGTTACAGCCTCTTGCGTTGTTATTCAAGCACATAATATTTTCATAAGCACTTAATTTTATATCAGTAATAAATCATATAAGAAGTGCCATGAGAAAATAAAGTGCTAATTCACTTCGCATCTTGCTTTCTTGGTTATTTTGTTATCTTTGTGCATAAGCCTTATGCCAGGGAATATACTATTAATCATTAACTATGCTCAAGGGACAAAACTAGCTTCAGCATCAACCACAATGTTAACCATATACAGGCTGATTTTGTAAGCATTCAACAATCTTGCTTTATTTTTATGACCCATAACCCTTGCAGTATCCTCCTGACTTGCAATGGCAAGACACCTTTCCTGTGTTGTATTTGTCAGAGTGAAGAATGAACTCAGAACAAGGTTAGAAAGAAGCTCTAAGTTGAGGAAGAAAACATATTAGCAGTTTCGGCAAAATACTCTAATAAGTGGGGCACTGTAATATGTGAATAATGAATATACTGTGTGCTAAACACTCTTTGTTTCTAGAACATCTGTGTCATTCCCTCACCTTCTGTGACCTGGCTGATGTCATCAATCTCACCAAACAAATAGGGGAAATCTCTTCTGTAGCAGTCAGCATAACTCTCACATTTCAGATCACTGAAAAGACAGCAGAAAAACTTGTGTAAAACTGAAGAATCTGGACAAGGGACAGCAAACAATTCAAGTGAAAATCTTCTGTTGAGAGACTAGGGCAAGTGCGCTGCAGCTCTACCTATTCAATGTTTTTTGCTTTAGTTTTTGACATAACACAAATTACATTAGAGCATTTACAGCCATGGTTCTTACTTTGTAGCAAATCTGTGTTTCACCCTGGGCTATGCAACAGTTTACAGTGCAACCTATTTGCTTTTTGATAAATATACACTGCATTCTTGCTATGCAATAGTTCATGTTTCAGATTTTGCTATAAACTTTACTCTGCAGTCCTTTCAAGCTCATAACCTGAACTGCATTTCTTACTGTTCTTGCTATTTTACAATGAGCATGTAATCTGAGCTGAGAATAAGTTTGCTTTGCAGGTTATGACATTCATAACTAGTTTGCACAGCAGATACATCAGTCCACATAGTTTTCTCCACATGCTTACCAAGCAATCTGATGAACCAATTGGGCTAAACAACACAAATCTTCTTGAAGAAGAATGTTCAATTTCATTTCCTGTAGAGAAAAGAGATCATTCTTATTCACAAGTGGACAGATCCAGACTTCACAGGAAGTACATGTAATTCATTCCAGATAACATGACTTGTCGTCAGTCTTGGAACTGACCAATTAGACAACATGACTAGCCGGTATTAAATGCTAGTAGATCTCCCATTCTTATCCAAACAATTTTCCACCCTGCATCTAGGATATAGCCAGGCAAGACCAGCAGGGTGATATCATTGCTGAAGTCTTCAAATTGCTTGAAATAGTGATGAAAACCATCAACTTCCAGTAACACAGAGATGTTACATCCAGTAAAGTCAGTATTTTCACATTTCATATATAGCATGGGTAAAGATTGTATATTTTATTGACATGAAGTAGGACCAAAACAACCTGATCTATAATGAGTCTTTGTTCAAACAAGACTTTGAAAACTTAGGCAAAATCATGCCATAGGAGTAAACAATGCTTGTGCAAGGATGTAAGGTTAGGGGCAGAACCCTCAAACCCTGTATATTTACCATTTATGAATAGATAGATAAATCAAATGAAAAATACATGAAAAAGTAAAGGACCTTTAAATTCCAAATAAAGAAAGACTCTAAATAACATTCCTCTGAATAAAGCAAAGCATTGACCTTTCTTAGATTAACATATCCAGCAGAGGATGAATCCCTCTTTAATCCATCAACAGTCCTCTCACACATAGCAGGCTGCCATGCTTTCACTTCCAAGCATGTAATGATAAGGCAGAAAGATTATATTTTTACCGGTCTCCCAGACAGTGAGGGATCAAGAAATCTAACCATATGCATACATCAGGTCTTCAAAAACTTTTCTTCCACTCATTACAAACATGAGCTAAGAAATTTAAGTTTTCATCAACATATTGGCTAAAAGATTTCACCCCTCAAGCATGTAAGTATTCACCCCAGCTGTAAGTATTTACCTCCTATGCACAGAAAAGGTAGGACCAAAAACTTCTTTTTCATGCACATGAAATGAAGAATCATAGAAATGTATCCACCCATTTTCTTAACTATCCGCATTAACAACAAGCCTAGTAGGTTGTCCTAAGGAGGTTATCATCAATGTCTTTGGCTATGTTTGTATCTGAACCTGCAAAGTTTTCAGATAAGATATACATGTGGATAGGTACTTACCTCGTAAACAAGATGTAAAGAAATCATG
The DNA here is from genome assembly GCA_033807755.1 of Ellobium chinense. Classification (NCBI taxonomy): domain Eukaryota; kingdom Metazoa; phylum Mollusca; class Gastropoda; order Ellobiida; family Ellobiidae; genus Ellobium; species Ellobium chinense. Next base: position 1,198,929 of record JAWQUT010000082.1, on the reverse strand, counting down.
ACAGCTGGGCAGAAGGGGAAGAGCAGAGCAGAGCTGTTGATGTGACAAGGGCGAGATGGTAGCCAGCTGTCAACAGTGGGATCAACAAAGCACTGTCCAAGTACTTGTTCTGTTTTAAAAGTTTCTTGACTGTGCTCACTGTTGATAAGGTATGCCCAGTCCTGAATTGGGATGAGGAAAAGCACTGTTATTCAACAATGCACTTGCACCTTGTCCAGTTATGAAATACTCTCAACTACTTGCCAGTTTAAGAAATTCAAAGAATATATCTTTTTATTTTGTCAAAAACCAAGGCAAATTTCCCAGTCCTTCCACCTTCCTTTGTAACATTTTTATAAGTTATGCTTCAACAATATCCTTATCACAAACATACCCTGACTTTTTAGTGCATGCACTACAAAGAAGGGAAAAGGACTAAACAAAATAAGAATTCATCAATACCTAAGTCATATAATTAGATCTAACCTCATCAGTGCCTTGGTCAGACGGCCTTGCTTTCTTGGACTGCATCACTGGAGAAACAGCACCTTCTCTGTAACCCTGAGGAAAGATATCAGTCACAACTTTCAACATTTACCCTAAATTACCAACAGCTGTTTCTATTCTCTAAGCTGCTGCATCTTTAATTAGGATTGGCGTAATGGGATCAAATTAGGAAACAAGCCATTATTTTCACAACTAAAATCCATCCCATAACCGGGAAGGCAGCAACCAGTGGCAAAATTTTCTGGTACCATGAATAAATCCAGGTCTCTGTACATAGCTGAAATTCCTTTTTAATTCCTTTTATTTGCTTGTTTAGTATACAGGTATAATTTTCAATTTTCAGAAAATTTTCAGCATTTTGCAATCCATGTCATAATATGAAAGCTCTGAAATACAACTGAAAAATATGCCATCAGTTTGCAAAAACTTACATGATCATAAGAGGTGGAACATGGTTTAAAGGTTCATGTAATCTTGAATAAATCTGACACTTTCTTCACTTAAATTTCATCTGCATTTCCCCTACAAAGTACAGGAAACTGGCTTGTGCCTAACAAAATATGATCATAGCTTCCCCTATTTGTTAACATCCATACCTTAGTGGTAAGTCCCAGCTTCCCTGTGTCATAACCCATCAGCCCCAAGATACACTTCATGAACATGGACCATTCTGATACATTGCCCACTCCACCTGGTGAGTTGCGGGTGGTGTACCAGCGCCCCAGAACCTGCAGAGCAAGGTCCTTGGGTAGCAAGTGCTTTAGTGCTCTTAAGCAAAGGTCAACTGCAAGATCAAAGACAGAACAATATGGTTACTTTGATAACCAGTAAAATTACAAACATAAGTATTCCTCTGAAATTTAAATGCTTAAGTGCAGATCTGAAGTCTGTCCTTCAACATTAAGTGCCCAGACTGTACTGCAGGGCTGTAAGTACATCCTCAAAGGCATTTCAATTTGATGCCTTGGTGAAAAACTGCAGTAACTCACATTTTACAAAACTTACAAGAAAGACAATCAAACAAACTGTCATAAATTTTAATAAATATTTTGTACTGGTGCTAATTTTGACCATAGAAATCTGACATTTTTTTACGACATGGAAATGGGAAAATTATAGCGTGAAGCATTGCAAAGTCAGGTCTGAATAGAATTTCAGTAATGGAAGTGTTGTAACAATGTGCTGAGGAGTATTTCAGTCCTTCATCAACAATACAAAAAGCTAACAGCATCTCTCCTTTTCAGAGACTGGCTTTGATCTTGGATCCTTTATCTAAATTCATGCATTTAAAGTCTGGATAACCACAATTTTACGAGAAAAAATGAAGAGAGAAAACGAGGGTGGGAAAAGCAAACAGCAAAAAACACATATGCCTGACAATATTAGGGCCTGGTATTTCAACCTAGCAACAATGACAAATGCACACATCTCTGGTTCAGAAATACAGGTTGCCAATGGTTATTGGGGTGTCAACTAGATCAGACAAAGCCCATCATCATAGACATAACACTTGTGTCGCTCAACACTAGTTGCCCATTCTGCACACTTAGTGCATGACCTAGTATTGGCAAGCTATCGTCTCACCGTGCAGCTTGCTAAACTTGGTGGTCATTCAGCCGATTGATGTAAACAATAGCTGTGTATTGTGTGTCTGTTTTTGTTAAAAAGGGTTGTATATAATAAAACCATTTTTATACAGGACTTTCAGCCTTCCAATGAACACCACTGCCCCATTTCATACTGATAAAGGACAGGATTCTAGATGGTCAGAAAGAGAAAGGACAAAATCTTCAAGACTTAAGGATGTTTCATTAACTCTCAAGCATGATGTCTGAGAACAGGCATACATTGATATCAATGTACTCACTTCCTGGAGAGTTAGTCATTGGTGGTAACTCTGTTCGGCACATGTTTCCATTCAAAAGTTCCTAGAAAGGAAACAAAATGTGATCAGAAAATACTCAATGAATGATGACATATGCTCCCAATTTCTCATAAAGCAATGATCACTCAGTGTAAGAGCACTTTTTCAAAGTGTGGCTGCTGCGAAACTCTTTCAGAAGGAATAGGCCCTTCGTGCGCTGGCCAATACAGTAAAACCTGTGATGTAGGGACACTGAAGGGAAATCAGAAAAGTGTCCCTACATCACAGGTGGTCCTTCATGGCAGAAACGGTTGGGTTCTCCAAGTACACTGAGCTAAACAATATCTTCTATGACTTATACTTGAAAAGTGTATCACAAACTATGAGCCTCATATCATGAGACAAATATTATGGTACAAATAGATACATACTGCATGTACAGTATTAAATTTAAAGACCAGACATTTGAAAATACTCTTTTACCATTTGAATTATTACAGCACATTGGACGCCATTTACAGTCACTTTTATCTGACCCTCATTTAACTACTCCTGTTTATCCCTTATTGTTTGTAAAAGAAAACAAAAAAGCTCTTGGTAATAGAAATGGCAGAGTGGTAAGCTTGCAACTGGGGCATATCTGTCATCCTACTGACAGTCTGTAAGTTTGTGTGATCAATATGTATTAAAAAACCCTCAAACAATGAAAGAAATCCTGACTTAGGTTATATAATTATTCTCGTTCCCCCATTTATGGAGAACCCAGTCAGGGACAATCACGTAGCAATATTATAACCCTGTCCGTTCATCAGGAATAAAAAATGATCGTCCTTCCCGCTTGCTTTGATTATAATAACAATTACGAGACACTGTGCTGTGTGTAGGCTATCTCTCCCCTCTACCCCCAAATCCCCATTTTTTTGGGGGGGTGTCTTTTGGCCACTAGGTGTGAACAGTGAGTACTACTCACCTCGCGGCGCTGGTTTGACTGGGTGTGTTCATGCAAGAGAGAAGAAAAGCATAATTTCTACTAAAGAACCTGCGTGGGTGGCTTACTGGACTTTTTCCCCTCAACTTGCATTTCCATTTGATAGATTCGGACTTGCTTTCAATGTCCTTTCAAAGTCCCATGTGTCCTTCTCGGCAGAGATCACTGTTAGGCTACCGTTCACTTTACTGCACTTTATCCCTAATCACAAATGGTTTTTTTTTTCTTGACTTTTTTTCTTTACCTCTAAAGCTAGATTAATGTTGTTTGTGCGGTCTTTTCCTTCTGTGTATTTTACAGTTTGCCAAAGCCAAAGAGGGCATCTTCTGAAGGCAGATTCGCTTCGCTTTGCAGCCCCGCACGGACTTCGCCTCAACAACTGAACTCGTCACCATCGGGTGCCTTAATGCGTCATCGTTACTGAACTTGCCTCAGACCCCGGCATTTTGATAGCATGGAATGAGCTGTCCGGTGTCGGCTACACTAGTCGGTAGTTGCAATTACAACGCCACCAATAATAAGAAGGCAATGTGGGCTTCGTAGGTCTAATATTGTGCAACCAGTATTAAGTCTGTGGTTGGCATATGCGAAACATGGTCTTCTTCCCACCCTCATCTCCCCACCACCACAGTAACTCGACTCGAGAAATGCACAGGGCATACGTGGTTGCTCGTCACAGTGAGAAACGGCTCTCTGATAGGTGTCCGCACCTCGCGATCAGAGAAAGCCGCTGACCGGAGGATGGTTTCAGTGTAAAAACAGTCAGTGAACAATAAAAGTGTCCGTAGATCAGAGGGGATCGCTCGTCGGAGGGACCGCAAAAGACAGGTTTTACTGTATTTTTGCTCAGGCAAGGCAGAAATTTGAAGGCACTTGGAGATGGACTAGCTTTTTGGTTGGACCCACAATGTCAAAGATGCTTCATTTTCAAAATGATAATTTTGGCACTGTACATGATCAATATACAGTAGATGCACCTGGAAACTGAACTTGCATGATTTCATTTAAGGCATGACAGTAGGGTGGGCATTGCATTGGTCAGAATTGATGTCAAAAATTGCCGTCGCATCGTCAACAGTCACCCTGTACTCTGGATACAACAGAGGGTTACATTTTTGCACATAGCACTGCATTGAACATGAGCTGGACCCCAAACTCTGGCAAACTTCGTGAACAATTTTACTCTAATGTTTGATTTAGGGTTAAGGTTAATGAAGAAAAAGCAAACTTGAGACACTGTCTAGGAACTCTCCCATCTGAGCTTTGTTCTTCTAATCATCCCCATACGCTCTAACCAAACCCTAGGCAGGAGTGCGCTGGAATGATGGCCATGAAGGATGTGAAACAAAGTACCCAGTGCCCGTGTATCAAACAGCCTAAGAATGCTTAAATTTAAGATTTTTAAGAGCAGTATCCTGGGACTCTCCCTAAAGCTTATTTTGATGAGGGGGCAATGTGGGCTTTGTAGGTCTAATATTGTGCAACCAGTATTAAGTCTGTGGTAGGCATATGCGAAACATGGTCTTCTTCCCACCCTAATCTCCCCACCACCACAGCCATTGCGAGCCTCTGCTCTTTGACGTAGGTCTAAGCAGGAGTTGAAACCCACAACATTGGCAAATTTGTAAACAAGGTCAAGAAGCCGACACACCCCTAAATTTACATGACGGGCGGAAAAGATAGTGTGCTGTGTGCAAATGCAACCATAAAGAGGCCATTGTCTTACCACTGAAAACTTCTTGCCAACATTATCCCTCAAATTCTGGATAAAACTGTTGCCTGGGGTAGCCACTGCACTGCCAACAGAACCATCAAACTGTCCAGTGGAGTCCTCCAGGTGTGCTGACACAGGGGAAATGTGGGTCATCTGATGACGGGGGTATTTAAATCTCTATTTAAACCATTGTGATGTAATACTATTATTCTTGAACACACAAGGATTATGGACAGGTCGTGTTGAAATGATGAATGAAACATACTTTCCACTCTGATGAAGAGGTGGCACAAATTTCTTTAGCTCAATTAAGTCACCAGATGGTGGCTGATATTCAGTGTCTAGATCTTAAAACAGCTGAAACATTACACAATGAGGTTCATGAAAGATTCTACTTGTGTGACAGATATATTTTTTCTGAAATAAATAATGCTGGTCATGTTCAGAAATCAAGCTCGATTAGATTTTTGCACTTTCAATGCAACATATAAGTTATGTATATCTGATATGAAAAAAAAAAACACAGTTCAACAAGACCTATCCAATATCCATACCTTGTAGAGTCATAGATATAATTATGGTATATATGTCCACATATTTCATGCAATTAAGTTTAAACCTGAAGTAAAATTTGCCACATACTCATATGAACCTGAATAAGTTCTGTAATTTTACAGACATGGAGACAATTATATCTGAGATGTGCAATCCCAAATCATGGTGACTTCAGGATAGTGGGTATCTAGGCTCAACTGCAGGGATCTCATAAATCACATATTGCCTCTTAAATGTTGCATGCACTGTTCACTGGCATATGGACATGCCATGGTCAAGAACTAACACCCAGAAATGGGCAAATAGTCCAGTTGCCTTCAGGAATCCTGGAAAGGAAATGGGCTAAGGGCGTAAATCTGACAGTAAATTTACAGTTATGCTCCTACAGTTTACTGTCTTATAATGAACTGCAAAATACTGATTAATAAGAGTTCCACTGACAAAGTACTGAATGTTCTGTGGTATACTAACTATTAATAAATAAATTGGGACAATTTTATAGTTCTGGGAGTAACCAAACCTTCACATAATATTTAGGATACAAATAGTTACTAACTTCGTCATCAAATCGAACATCCATGGCTGATGGCGGTCGACTGCTGGTGAATACCTCACCCCTTATTGGGCTCCCAAATGGAGTGGCTGTTGACCTCAGCATACTGATGGAGCCCGACCCTAATGGCAATACAGGGATGTGGACTTGGCTGATCTGAAAAAAAAAAAAATTTAAATACTGACATTCATATATGTGGAAGCACTTGTAGCACTATTTGTTTTATCCTTGCAAGCCTTGATTTGTAGAAGCATTACCTACCTAAAGAACCTCTTTCTTCAAAAATGGAAATTTCTCACCTTTCACAAATCTGACCGTTCTCAGAAACAAAGAGAAATCCCTGAAAGAAATGTAAAACAGACTGTAAACTAAATATCTGCTTTGTACTGACATACACCTTTTTGAGATCAGTATAGCTTCCCTAGAGCTGTTGGGTTAAACTTTAATCATCAAGGAGCCTCAACAGAATGCACCTGACAAAGAAGTTAATTATCCTTAGATAAAGTGTGAAACAGACAGACACTTGTAGACTGGTAGATGATGGATTACACACTACACAATTCTATTCAGATGATCTCTATTCTACACCAACCCAAGCCATGCTCTCGAGACCAACGTACCCGTGTTGTTCCACTGTAGAGTAGCAAAACACCTGAAGTCTCCAGCACCAGTAGCATGTTCTGACTCTGACAAAGAAAACAATAAGAGTGGCTATTATTCTGTAAGCAGCACAACTGCAATCAGTAAGACACAGTTGCAGGTGCAAACAGAGCAAACAAACCCCAGAGACAGAGAAATATATCCTAGTATAACAAAAAAACAAAGACACCAATACAAGGAAAAGGGTAGTACAGTACTGTATAGTACATGAAACAAACATGACAAAAAAAAAAAAAGAACACAACCAAAACTCAGGTTAGAAAGATACCAATACTCATTCCCAAAGGGAAACACAATCCCCTGCCTGAATTCTCCAGGCACACATACCCTTACAGGCACTTTTAATCACAGCTCTTCCATCCTAAAGCAATGGCACAAAGGTGGAATAAAAGGGATCTTAGATCTTGGTCACATTGGAATGAAGGCCCAAGTTTTACAACATCCCTAAAATGACAATCACAGACCCCTTCCCCCTTTCCAATGAACTTATCCTTGCACTTTGTGGGTCCAACCAAAAAGCTAGTCCATTTCCAAATGCCTTCAAATTTCTGCCTTGCCTGAGCAAAACTGGAAAATTCACATCACATAACATAAGCCTCTTTTTAAGTAAGCAGACTTAATTCAAACACAATTCAAATCGCATAATATAAGCTTCTTTTTAAGCACGCAGACTTAATGCAAACAAAATTCAGCCAACCATTACCTCTATGGGTGTTGCATCTTTTGCATTCAAGTTTGTAATGGAGCCAAAGATGAGCTGACTACCATCATTGCTCTCTTCAAATTTGAGACATCTGCAGAGTTTAAATGAAGATCTGGTTAAATATAATGCAACAACAATGAGTACAACAACTAAAATTTATTATTCAGTCTGTCTATAAAGGTCAGGAAATGCTCTTGAATGTAGGGCTGGATTGTGTCATAGCAATTACTGTATCTATCATGAAGCCTATTGATGAAAGTCTGCCAAGGCAGTGAAAGCTTTGCACCTGAGGATGACTGGTATTGAATTATCTCTGCAAACACTGAGCAATATATGTAAATTCCAATCTATCATAGGATCATTCAATGCAACCCTTGACACATTAATCACAACCTAATGGTCTGTGGCATGTTTGCCTCCCTTTCCCTCCCCTCTCCCACAAACCTTCCTTCCTTTGGGACAGTCATGGTAGTTCAATTCACGCACATATACACACCTTAGATGTTGTTTGTATGGGACCATGAAACACAGGTACTGCTGTCCACACAAATCAAGCGTTAGAAAAGCCTTGGATGCCTTCCCTAGAGCACCATCTCTGTCAAAAGATTACATCTGAATATATCAGAAACCTAATTTAAAGTACAAGCCATGTTTGCTGATACCTATAGGCACTAAAAAATCCGCTTCAAGAAGAAATACAATGATTAATTTTACTGCACAGATAAAAAAAAAATTCCTATAGGAGCAAAGAAGGAGCAACTTAGGAGAAAAATAGATGATTCAGTATCAGCTAACAAAATTTTTTATACACATTCATATTGAAATACAGGAAGGCATCTTTTAATCAGAGGTTTGACTCTTTTTACTCAGGGAACTCACACATGTTTTAAGTATAAGCAGTTATGCGGTCAAAATAACCTCTTTTCAAGCAGCTCACTGCATAATATCACTGCCTCCATCCGAAAGGTGCTGAACAGTTGCATGCAATGTATATCATAATACAGCTAACACCGGGATAAAGTTCAGCTAAGGTTAATTGAACTTTTACCAGTTATTCAAAACATGCTATATCTTAAAGATTTAAGAACTGATGACAAACTTTCTTTTTAACTGTAAACTCAAATCCCTTTATACAAACAGAACACTGCTCAAATCTATTTTCACATAAAAGTTTCTTTGCCCATCCAATTCTTGCTGTCACTATATGACTGAACAATGATCTCTAATATCATTGGATTCTTGCTAGGCCACTTACTATGAAATATGTTCTGACTTCTGAGAAGACCACATTCAAAGCTATTATAGGTCAAACACCATTAAATCACCAACTCAAAGCAAATCAAGTAGTTGTAATGATGATTGATGTGATGGGCTTTAATCTCTGACACTTGTAAACAGTAAAGACACAAATAGGCTTATCTAGCATTCTTCTATAACAAGGCAATAAGAGCATACAAAGACCATGAAGGAAAAAAATACAAAACAATGTTTAAAAAATGGGAGCAATATGTGAATGTTAATACAAGACTGTTTGCCTGACCTGGCAATTACAGACATTCATAACAGTCTCAGCTGCTTCTCTATAGAGAAACATTATGAGCACTCCCTATTGTAAAAGCCAAACATTAATACAGTAGATTTGTCCGACACTGGTAATGTAGTTTACCCAGGTTTAACAGCAATATAGCTGGTATATTAAACTTGTACAGATAAGATTTATTCCCCACAATCCCTTGATTAGCATCTGTCCACGAACCTGACTGGCAGTGCTGTTTCTGTCCACAGCAGTTCCAGACATACATTTGGCTGCAGAGAGGACATAGGATCCAGATACATGCTCTCATTGACCATAAAAGATGCGCTGTGGGTAGAGCTTGGAGAAAACATGAATCTTCCTGGTGAGCGCATTAGAGGAGGTGGTGTGTGGAATCGGTACATAGCAGAATTGGTGGAGCTGGACATTCCTGGGGACTGACCCCTGTTGAGAAAAGCATAAGTGGTCAATATGAATCTCATTCTTGTAGAACTCACTTACACAAATCCAAATATGCATATAAGTATCACTTCAGGGTCAAATATAAATATTTTTGCTTCCTTCATACATAATCAAGATAGGTGGTCTAACATTCAAACAAAAAACATTCACCTACTGCTGTCTGTGTTTAAAGTATAACCCACTGCAATTGTGCCACACACATTTATCTGACAGCTTTCGCGGACACTGGAATCAAGCCGTGCACAAGTGCCCAATGTGTATTGTGTTCAACACTATAGTAATGCTACATCCACAGAAAAAAACAGACTGAAGTTAAAGACTTCTTTTTTTCTGTTATAAGATAAGATAAGATAAGCTAAGATAAGATACTTTATTTATCCCCGTGGGGAAATTTTTCTTTGTTACAGTGATGCATACAATTATACATACATTAACAGACACAGACTCACACACTCTCACACATATTACATGATACATGCGCCGCCCCAGTCACTCACTCTGTCACGCTCTCGTCTTCACCCTTCACTGCTCACACAACTTACACACTGCAGTTCACTGTGCACTTTAGAAACACTCTAATGGCCCTAACCTACGGAAAAGAGGAGTCCCGGATTATTCGCACTGAGTGTGGAACGAATGAGTTTCGGTACCTCTCTGTTAATGGATGTTTTATTATCAGATATCATTAAGATTTAAAGATCAAAGGCCCTTTCGTTTTACTTTCACTACATACTCTTAGACAAAATTTTGAAAATATGCCAAAACAGTGCATTCAGGGATGCAATTCATGAATCTCGCCATGTAATCTCAGTGCCGTACTTGTCCTAAATCATTTATCTGCAACAAAAATTTTGCACATTTCAGTCACCTTTTGTGGTTGGAAGAACAGTATCAAAACTCATTACCAAAATTACATGAAAATTTGTTTATCTCTGTGGTTCTCAATCTAATATCTGCCAAGCCACATCAAAATGCTGCTTCAATGCACAGTGAGGACAACTCAATATATACATTTGAAAATGAAAGCATGGACAATAATGGCCTATGATGGTTCATATTTGTAACCATTCCACAGGATATATTTCTGAGTGATGAGACCTGAGAACTAACCTTAATGAGAAGAATGGATTTATTTTTGACAGGTCTTATTAGCATTGTAAAAGACATATCAGAAGTGCCCATTTACATTTCCTTTAACAATTTTCCTATCATTATTAGATCTATGGACAGTTTCAATGTCTGTGTGAGGTTACTGCAACTGGTATCTTTATTCCCTTGGCCAATTTAGAATGAAAAACATCTTTTATGTAAAAGCCATGGTTTAAGTGAAACATGATTGCTAAAATAAATCTGCAATTTCCTAAGTTCTGGTGGATTTTATGCAAAGGAATCATTTCTAAACATGTGGCAAAATTTGAAGGTCATGCAACAGGTACTGACAAACAAAGAAGGAAAGATGTATGGCAACACAGTAAAGTTTCTCATTCTGAGATGCAAATTAAAGAACTCTTTCTTCGACATATTCACCAACATGGATGGTAAACAAAAACCTGCCTTGCAGTCATAACACCCATGGCTGGACTTGAGCGCAAAATACCCCCAGGAGACATGACTTTGCTGGAGAAGCTTCGTAAAGGTGAGAAGCTGGAAGAATTATTTGCCCCTGGCACATAGGAGAGTTGACGGGAAAAGCTGCTGGAGAGGTTAAGACCCCCAAAACCATCAGGGTGGGGCGTCATGTGAAGGAATGAAGTACTGTCCCATGCAGGAGCCAACTGGTTAATTTCCTGTGAAGGTTTAATGATGCATTCAGCTTGGAAAAGATTTTCAAATATGACTACAGCCTTTTGTGGAAAAGAAAGCAGCATAAAGAACTAAACACCTCCCCTGACATAGAGATCAAATTTCAAGTCCATCCTCCCCTGAAACTGAAGTTTCAATGTCATAGAAATGTAAAATACTGAATTACTTGCTCTTCAATCTTCAATTTACATCTACTACATCTCAGTGATGTAGCGATCTCATGCAAATTATACAATTAAAAGAAAGCTCCCCTCACATCAGTTTTAGCAGTTTATTCTACTATCATGATAATCACTATTTTCATGTTTAATTTATTCTCAGAGCAGGTCTTAAGTGGGTAATTTACAACAGCATCAGCCAGTCACTGTATCATAAGATTTGTTAAACTTGAAATACTCATTTCAAACAAAGTGCTCAGAAGAATTTTGACTAAATAAGTCCAATATTTTTCTAGAAAAATTCTTGTTCTACATAAAATGACTTTCACATCTGATAATATGGAAACAAATGTCTTGCAGCTGAAGCCAATGTTGCTAGACTAAGAACTAAGAATAAGATATCAGCTTTTCAAGGTGACTGGTTTGACCATTATCAAAGTTTTGTTTGTATCATAAATAAAGAACAAGAGCTTTTCTATATATAAAAATATGAATAGTTTGAATGAAGGATTACTGACTGAAGATACAGTCTGAATTTTTGTGAGACAGATTTCAAGATTAATAAAATTGGTTTCCGATCAAAATCTATTCAGAATTTTTTTTCCATTGCATATGAGTGACACCCCTCCTTCCCCTTGCAACTTCAAAAGACTATTGTATATTTAAGGTCAGAATAATCCTTGGTCAAAAATTTGTTCACCAAATGACAGTATAACATTAAGCTTTCATATCATATCAACAATATGAAGTTGTTAAAAATGCAAGGGAATCATTTCTAAACATGTGGCAAAATTTGAAGGTCATGCAACAGGTACTGACAAACTCACCTTGACTGCGGCAAGACAAAACACTAATTCATTACACCAAATTCGATCCTGAGGCCCACAACTGTCAGATGTTTTGTCTTCAGAATCCTTGGATAAACTGCTCAACTGAAGACTACACAATATTTACTTCTGTTAATAGATAATGATTCTGAATGAACATAAATTTAATCTCTTTTACTAAGTCTACTTTTCTTTAGCCCTGACACTGACTGAAGTATGAAAGAAAACAATTACCTCTTGTCTTGCTCTCCTGATCCTCCATACAGAATGCAGACCAATAACAGAGTCATATGTGAAAGCTATGGATGGTTCTGCACAGGTGAAAATAAGTTTCATGTTGTTGTCTGCTAGGTAGGAGACCTTTGGTTCACCATTCAGACCTGAAAACAATAGATATCTGGTATTCAGACTGTGCATAACGCAGACATTTGCAAGGACTGAAAGTGATTAACCCTTTTTAACTCTGAAGGCTAAACAAGATGTAGCAGGCAATTCTGAAAGAGATATTCTCAACCCCTTAAGCCCATCTGAAATTGGGCTCTATGCTCAGGTTTTCGCTCTGCTGTTGCTAGAAATGTGAAAATAATGTCACAAGATTGCAGCACTATAGTTCATCCAACAATATACGGTTTTCATTTTTCGTGAATATCTCTGGTTTGCTTGGATCAATCCTTACCAAATTTTGCATTGCCTCCTGTTTCAGTTTGTCTTAACAAGAAACTATTTTTTGACGGTTATAGAGATGGAAATATAAAAGTTTTCTTCATAAAGTTTTATAAAAAACTCGACCGAGAGGAAATCGCGAAGAGAAGGTGGTTTACAGCTTCATGGAATGTGACGTGATGACACGCGGCTGCCATAAACGCAAACATTTTTGATATGGATAATTGCAAAGCAAGTTTTAACAAGAGCTGTGTTTGACTTGGTTTGGACTTGGGTAAATGCAATAGCCAATTGTATAGCATTTAGTCGGTATGTGAATGATGTTATTTTGTTTGTTGTGAGGAATAGTTTTGATATGACTGTCCCGTTCGGCTGATAAGTCGTCTAGAAAACTCGAAAAGTTACCAACCACCTTGAATTTACCTTGACAGAAAGGTTGGCTCTGTCTGTAATAGAAACATGGTTAAATCTGATGAATTGTATGAGGTGTGTAAAGTTGCAACTACTTGGGAAGACCAGTCACAAGGTCCTGTATCCTCTTCTCCAGTTTTATAATATATGAGTAAATATGAAGTTTTTGGGTGTCTGTCTAGTTTATAAACATGAACTTTCAACTGAATAGTATACAGAGAACGAACAAGACATATTGATGGCAATGACAACAGATCTGACTCCTCCGACAAACGACAAGCATGAGAAAGTAATAAGAAAACCACAGTATTTAATTATTCATCCAGCTCAGAAGACGATGATGACGAAAACGAAGATGATGATGAAGATGAGGCATCCAGTAGAATGACAACAGGGGGAGGAAGATGCCGTATGCCATGTTCATTAAAAAATGAGGTGTGCAGTGATGCTTGAAATCGGGAATGCACAAATTTGCACGAAATTCAGCCTTTATGGTAGAGTACGTGGAGGGGNGGGGGGGGGGGGGGGGGGGGGGATAATCGGGAAGGTCGTGTTTCAGTGTAAATTACACTGTTTGTGACTATTGTTGTGAGTATTTTATGCATGTGAAATGTAATATGTCTGATCGCGGGCGTAGTATTTTGTCCTTGCTTAACGGTTGCTGTCTGCGGTAAAATTAGAGCTTGTGATGTCTAAACAGCTAAACCACGGAATGCTGCACTGACCGAATTATTTGTACTTGCTCTTATGTGAACCTGCCTTGAAAAGAAGACTACTGTGAATTCCATAAAATTTCTGTTCTTTCATGCATCATGTTTCCTGAGTTTTTTATCTACTTTAATGAAGGAAACTTTTTTATCTGTAACTGTCCACAAGTTAATAAACACTTCTCTGTTAAGACAAATTGAAACAGGAGGCTATGCAAAATTTGGCGAAGATTGATCAAAGCAAATCGGAGATACTCACGAAAAATGAAAACCGAATAATGTTGGACGAACTATAGTAGAAGTAACCTCTAAAAAAGCTTCTTCCCACCATAGGAGATGGTTTAAATGGAATCCTTAACACAGTTTCGAAGTGTGAGTCCTTTTCAGGCAAAACATCTGCATTTTTTTTTTAATCTCCCATAGCTAAGTGACAGTGAAATAAAACGTTTTTTTTGGCAAATACCTCTGTATCTGGTATATGAACTTTCTGAACATGTTAACTAACGTTTTCTAAAATCTTGTTACAGCAAAATCCAGTTGAACCTGATGATCCCTTCATCCCTTTGTTTCTGATTAAAGCTCTTGCCTTATATAGGCTGGGGTTTGTTGGTAGGAAGACAAAAAAGAAACGTTTGTTCCCTAGGATTCCCAAACTTATTTAAATCTTTGGGAGTGCCATATGGCCCATAGCTGAGTCTTTTTTTAAATTAACATGGTGTGTCACTCAGCTTTGGTGAAGGGACACTATTCATAAGTCAACCACCCCCTTGGTGTCTGATTAAAGCACTTGCCTTATACAGGCTGGAGTTTGTTGGTATAATGTCAAAAATAGAAATGTTTGTTTCCTAAGCTTCCCCAGTTACCGTATCTTGTTTACATGTTTGGGAGTGCCATATGCCCCATAGCTGAGACTCTTTTGAAACTGACAAAGCATGTACAGACACCATTTATTACCAAGGGAAAACAGCAGCCACCAATTTCCTTAGGTCCAATCATCTTCAAAGAAAGTAGCCAACAATTCAGTGTCACATAAACCCTGTCATGCACTAATACATAAGTTTTGGGGGCATTTTCCAGAATACTCCATAGCAACTTAGGCTTTCAAACAGTGGTATAGTCCATAACAATTATTTTCATATACCATTCTTTCTAACAAGACCAAACATGATCCATTCAATAGGTTTCATGCCCATTACTGGCAAAGCCCTTACCTGATGGGCATTTATTCGCCCATCATAAAACTTCCCACCTTCAGGAAAGTTTCTGAAAAAAAAAAACTTTTGTAAAATAACAAACACACCAGGAAGTGGACATGGCTCAGAGAATGGTCATGAGACTGAATGTTATCTTACCTGAGCTTCTAGTGATAACTGGTGCCACATCATCCAAAGGGTGCAACATACTAAAGATGACTGTCTGACTTGGGCAATTCCTGTATTAAGTTTATCCAGCAACATAGTCATATAGATGTGATTCATGAGAATGGCATATTAAGTTATGACTGATCATTCAGAGCCACAAAGAGTGCACTCTCGCAAACATCTGACAACCAAAATGACTGCAGGGAGATTTCATCATCAATGCATTTCAGCAACCCGCAACTGTCCCATACTGTATCTCTTGCTTTGAAAACATAAGCTTAATTAATCCACCTCCAAGTCTGTTGAGGTTACAATAATAACTGGACAAACCACAATCATGTCACACCTTTATGTCACTTTTGTTTGGTATATAAAAATGATCATCTGCTTCAGGTTTCCTATGGAAGGAAATATTAGGTGAACATGTACTTTCATATGTTTGCAGCTGAAGAGTGGTTAAGTACTGTGATAACTCCTGTCTTAAAATCTAATACTATCTAAAATACCATAAAACAGATTTGGCTGGTGGTTAAAGAGAAATATGTTCCCATAAAATTCATATATTCATCTAAAAACTCATTATTTTACACACTGCTCTCATCATCATCACCTTGTTTATTGGCTGAAAACTTACTTTTTTTGTGAGTTCATTTCAGTATGAGTCAGTATTCTTTCAAAAAGAAGACCATCTTTCATAGGCCATGTATGTGAAACCTGAGAGAATTAAAAAAAAAAAAATACATGAATTAAAACAGAAAAGCTCACTATAAATTTGTGTGTAAAATAGAAGAAATAAACAATTCATATTTATGATCCACAAAGTCATAACAGTCCAAAACTGAAAACAATATAAACTGAGATATAGAGTGCTTTCTTAGTAAATATTTCTTTTACTGTCTAAAATAAGAATCTTATGGCTTCACTGATAATCAGCTTAACCTCACTTCATCAGAGACTAAGCCTTTTTTCCACACTCTGAATTGCAACAGAGAAATGCTCTGAATTCTAATGATGTAATCAAGCATGCATTTGTGTAAGGCAAATAGCTACAATCAAGCTGTTCAAAGAGTACTGGTCCCACTTAAAACTTGTGCTGAGGTGGTTGTTTACCTGGAATGGCAGAGGAGTTGAGTATTCCCCTCCCTCTTCCATGAAGAAGCTCAGAGTACTGGATTCAACCACACAGATGCCCCTCTGCTCTTTACCTAAAGGAGTAGACAATGAATAAAATAAACATACTTCTTTCATAGTGATAAATCAGAGATATATACAGTGGTACAAGATACCCGAAAATATCTTAAGATTTACACAATTCACAATGCTGCAATAAATATTTCATAAAATTACAAGAGATTACAAAGCTGTCCTTTCTCCCTATGAAAATCGGAACTTCTCTTTCCTCAACAGATGAACAAATTCTGGCAGTCCTCCTACAAAATTAATCTGATAATCCTCCTAGTAATCCCATGAGGTTCAGTCATAAGGATGGCAATATCACAGGACTCTTCCACTCAGTGTTTAATTTCAGGTTAGGGGACAGATTTAGGGGTAGAATTAAGGGAGAAAAAGCAATACTGGACAGTCCTCAGACATAAACATTGTTTAGGAACTATCATATCTGTGCTTCCTCTTTTCGAATTCCGCCCCTAACCCCAAACCAAACACTAGGTGCTTATTTCCATAAGCACTGAATTTTGAGAGTAGTAACTCCTTTGCTCAGCTCAAAGGTTGGTTTTTCTTTTCTTATGAATTACAAATGAAGTTTGTTCATCTGACCATTATATTATTTCGAACCAGAAATCTATGTAAAATGAAATTCTGAAACATGCAGAACTTCTTTTTAGCTCAAAAAAATATTTCTCTCTACCATAATTCTGGGTAACTGAAATTATGTGCTTTTAGTACAAACCTTTAGCTCCCATTGATGATCTTGAATCCACCGTATGCTCACTAGACGACAGCACAAAGGAACCCCATAGTGCCTGTTTTTGATTCAAGACAAAACAATTAGACCAAAGAGGCTTAAAAAAACAGTAGATAAAGTTGATACCAGCAAATCACTAATCAGAATCTCAAAAATTCCTGGCTCCCACTTTTCTGACCTTCACATTTACAGTCGAGTCCGCTTTGGAGCAATCAGAATTCGACTCACGATTTCCAAGGTGAGTCAACTGTATGCGAAAGAGCGAGCACCCTGGGGAGGTCATGCAAGCAATTCAACAGGGGAAGTAACTAAAGACGGCATATTGGGGAAGCATTTTAAATGGGATTATTTCTTTTTGTAAGAAATCGCTCTGAGTAGTAGATTAATAGATGAAGAGGTCGCCGCTTTTTCCACTTGTTCCTGGTTTTTCAAGATCGTAGAAAAGTGTGCTAGCGGGAACGCCATACTTCTCAGCTATGACATTCTTCGACATCGCACCTCTGTTGATTTCCTGGAGCATGTTAATATTCGACTCAATGGAAAGAGTCTTGAGGTTTCTCTTCACAGGATTAGAGGAAGCCATTATTTAGAGGACAAATTCAACTTAATTCAAGTTGAAAATGATAAAGATGAGTCAATCGCACGCGAGCGAGCGAGCACACTGGGGAGGTCACGAGGGCAGCCTCTTGTTTATTTACCGTCACTGTGCAATGGGCCAGATGCGTTGTATGTATACACTGCTGCAGAGATGTTTAATTATCGATCGATTTTTCAGCACCGCCGAGCCCTCCCGCATTCTCTTCCCCCCACTGTCTTATTAGCGGTGGTGTAATACACACGCCCTACTTATTGTGCTGCGGCTAGTGGCACTCGCATTATCTAGTTTTATTGCCTCTCTCTATCTGCAGCACCGTCTCGTTTGATTTTCAAGCCGCCGGCGTTGTTTGGCACCACGTGGGGAGAACGCCAGAAGGTAATTTTGCCTCTGTGACAGCAGTGGGCAGTTGGAGTAATCAGAAATAGGTGTTAATTACTTCTTGTTATGCAAAGGCAATTAATAGACGCAAAGAAGAAAAAAAACACTTTTATTTCTCTTTTCTTCGACTAATAAGAAATTGGAGGTATCCGATTTCGACATACATGGACTCGACTGTATTTCCTGTCTACTGTGAATGCTTCAAGTAAATTACATGAATTTCTTACAGTAGAAGATAACTAATCTCGGGGCTATTACCTGTAAAACTGGTGTGTCCATCGTGAATGTCTTCACTACTGTCCTCACATTATCCTGACTTCCTCGACTCCAGACTACTGTAGCACCACGCACATACAGCTCCTCATCAAATATATCTTGTCCTTCATGCTTTCTGAATACCCAATTCTCTTTCTGTGAAAGAATTATTTAAACAAAAAAAGTATAATAAATTTTCTTGCTTGCCGGCATCACATGCAGCCTCAAAATTGGTGGACAAATAAATACTATACAACAATACGAAATTTAACATTCTAAACCACCATATCATTCAGTATCTTCTCCAAGTCAGATGAATGGAAGCGACATTCCCACTTCACCATAAATTTGGACAAAAAATTTGTAAATTTTGAGAGAGATTTTAGACTTTTCAGTTTCTGGGCAAAAAATATGAGGGGATCAGCATGCAAGCAGTGAAAGTTTGAGGGGTATTTGACGGGTGAATCGCATGATCATGCAATCATGGCGAAAACACTGGATACTGTCATACCTTGTATTTGTCTTCACAATGTGATTATTACTACGATTCAATACTGGACTTAAACAAGTAAATGCTTAAACAACTAAATGCTCAGGCAAAGCAGAGTTCCTAAGAGTCTGTTGCAGATCCTAATCTACTTCAAATCACCTAACAAGACAAAAAAAGGGGAGAGGAGAGGAGACTCCAATTCGCTGGCCTACCTAGGCCTCTGTTGTCATGGCCCAAGGAGAGATTTTGAACACTTTATTCTTATATATTTCTTGTGAAATATTCCTTAATTTTGTTAAATAGCTTTAGAAGGCAATGCAAAGTGGGCATCCCCCAGAACAATATACCT
Organism: Ellobium chinense; assembly: GCA_033807755.1. Lineage (NCBI taxonomy): Eukaryota > Metazoa > Mollusca > Gastropoda > Ellobiida > Ellobiidae > Ellobium > Ellobium chinense. The sequence continues at coordinate 1,179,486 of JAWQUT010000082.1, read as the reverse complement.
TCCTCTACCCCTAGCAGAAATAATGCTTTACAAGTAAATAATGTTGAAATAGTTAACTTAGGAGCTGTCCCACGATCCCATATTTTAAATGGTCACAGATACCTCTTAAGTAATCTGCCGCTTTTGTAAAGCCTTTAGCTTGATTCTAAAAACACTCACTTTAACTGACTCCTGTAAAGAGATCTCCTTAAATGACTTAATGAGTGGGATCCCATGGTCAGTGATTGGTGAGCCACTTTTTCTCTTGATCTGAAACTGCCCAGGATGTCGGCGCAGATAATCTCGGCCGAAAGGGGTAAAATCCTGGGTGTCACAAGCAGTAATCATTTCCTCAGACTCCAGGGTGATGGACGGAATTCCCTCTTAAACTGGTTTAACTGTGGAAATTAAAGAATGGGCATGTCAACACATCAGTTCAATCATATCTGCCATAGAAAATTCCCATCAATATCGATGCAACTGCTGAACTTAGTTTGAGGAATGATAGTGACAAATTATCTTCTCAAACTGCAAGTCACTTAAAGTAGGACACGCACATCAAAAATAATTTTCCACTTTTCAATACCTTTTCTCTCTAAAAATTATCTATGGTGCCCACCGAGTCAATTTTGCGAAGAAAGAGCATCGTTCTGTTATCGTGTGCGTATGTAATATGACGCAATAAGGAGAGCTAGAGTTACCGGGTTTGGCCCTTAAGTCCAGAATTATTCCCCTTCCCCGATCAGCAGAAGACCGCGACAAAAACGCTGATGTCACTTATGTTCCAACATCTGCAGACACCTCTACCTGACAATGTATTATTCAGCTTTTAATTAAGGTTCTGGTATTCCAAATTCAAATGTAAAGTTTGATAGAGTAAGCCAGAAAAAGTATTCTGCATTTTTATTGCCTCAGCATGATTTTGTTTGGCATATCTACTGTTCACAGAGGAATTAAAACATTCATACCAACATGCTATCACCCGT
>JAWQUT010000082.1:1159395-1170246 GCA_033807755.1 Ellobium chinense | reverse complement strand
CCCCTTTCCCTCCCCCTCTCCTTTCTCCATCAGCCCCCACCTTGGGCAGCAAAAAGTGTCATGCAAAAGTTGTGAAGAAGTGGCAAATGTACATGTAAAAAGTTTCAGTCTAAGAAGTTAAAACAATTGCACCCACTTTACAAGGTGAATTTTGTGGTAGAGTATGCCTACACTAGAACTGTTATATCACAAAATCTCCCCACACTCATAGTCATGCAGCTTCCTACATTTACTCAGAAAGCTAGTGTCTCTGGATTTATGCATGTTGAAAATATAGTACAGCCATGAAGATTTTGACTTCATTAGTGTTCAAGCCAAGAGAGCCCCCCCAGGACTTCACCTTTGCATAAGAATAACTCTAGCCAAAACAAAACTAAATGGTCAGTTTCTTATCAAACTAGAAATTGCCCCCTGAGGCCTTCAAATGTAGGTGAAGGGCATGTGTGTACAGAAAGTTTAATATATAACCCCTTCAGATGGAGAGTACGTTTATGGACCTATTAGCTTAGAACCCAGACTTTGTCTACATGTCAGATAAAATTTTGATGATAAGGATTGGGGGAAAGGGGAGGGGAGAGGAAAGAATTGAATGGGAACCCTGATATTGTCTGTTTACCTTCATCTGCTGGCTGTTGCAACCTAATGATTGAAATGAGGATTATTTGCATGTGAACAGTACAAATTCTTATATCATAACTGTACTTCTTCAGGAAGACCAGCTTCAATGCAACTCCTTTGTTTTTTGACAAAAGTAGGAAAAAAAAAACGCACAAGAATAGATGTTTACTATAATGACTTCGCAACAAAACTAAAATTTCCTGTCTCGCTGGAGTCGGATGAGTCAAATGAATTTAAATTCAAAGTGTGTTGAATGAAAGTTAGTCCATCTCTTTGCCAGTAATCCTGTTCTTCCTTAAAACATGATCACAGCATTTTCCACAATAATCTTTATCAATATTGTCAATAGCAGCACGAGTCAGAACTTCACTTCAACATTATAAAACATCAATAATAAAAGAAATGAAGGCCTTACTGTTGGCTTATAAAACTGGTCATTGTCAAATAATATATTTATTTTATTTATGTTGTAAAACTAAGTAAAGGACTGAAAGTAGGAAAAAATATCAACAATATCAATACAGACATTGTCAGTACTACTTACAACTAGACATGGTCGCTGATCATGCCTTGTTGTTGACAGCAGGGTAAGAAAAAGTTATTTTGGTCAACTAGGGAAACCAAATACTGTACACCACTGCTTCACGATGTTTTGCTTTTGCAGAGATTTTTAATTTTTTTATAGGATGTATGAAAGGTTTTCAGTGTAAGTGATTCTGGATTTTTAAAGATATTTTCATTAGGTTGGAATTATCTGTAAGCCAGTTTCAAATTTCCAGGTGATTATGTATCGTAGTTGTGAAATTATTACTGTTGAGAGAGTGACAGGCCTGAACAAATGCTCTTTAGTACTGCTGTGTAACCAAAGATACGGGATTTAAAAGCTAATGGTGTAAAATTCCCATATTATTTCCTTTGGAGGCAGGTAGGGAGTCAGAAACAGAAATAAGGTTAACCCCGAGAGGATATCATTCTCCTAAAACAGATCATCATCATCATCATCATCATCATCAGTTCATCAATATCATTCATAATGGTGACATGATATTATGCCAACTTTCTTCATCCCTTCCTTACAGGATCATTACCAGATGAGATGTCTTATCACAACAACATGCCATTTTCTACATATGATGCTCCTGATCCTTATGGTAAACTATATTTTTGCATGTTAAGCAAGTCATTCTAAACCAGGGTGTCTTTCCCCTCCCCAAACTTTGGTTTGCATATCATTGAAAGATTCCCCTCAAGAATGAAGAATTCGGACAGCAAGAGAGAACTCACCTAAATGGGGATAATGCAGTGCAAAACAACTATGGGTCAGTTATTTACTTCTATTAATCTTTATAAAAGGACAACACATTCTCTTGGCTTATATCCTAAGTTCACCGTGTATCCTTTCCCATCCCATTTTTCTTTGTAATACTTTTCTCAGTTTGGTCACTGGGCCTTAAGCCTCTTACCATACACTCTATTGTCTAAATCCAGAAAAAAGAACATGCACTCATGTAGACATTCATGATTATATTTTTTATCCATTCACTTCTGCTCATACTTTGTTCAAACTTGCAGGCAGCTGTTTATGGTGTTATATGGGGATGTTCAAAACCATGAAAGTTTTGCATAAAGCAGTAGAAAGTGTTTTTTGTTAATGTAGGCACTTAGGTGAAAATTTCAGAGTTCTTGTAGGGCAAGGAAATTATTATCACAATAGAGAGCTTGGCTTTCTGTCAGTCAAGCTTTTTGAATTTTTGAGATATCTTTATTAGTTAAAAAGTTATGAAGTCTTAAAGACTTAATTTTCCCCCCATTTTGCCCACTTTGCCCACTGGGACTTCGTGCAGAGCCCATGTCAACAATGCGTGATGTCACGGCTAAGGGTGGCGCGTTCAACTCGATTTTTGGTGTACTGTTGATAAAAAGGTGAACTGCTCATAGCCAAGGTGAATACTTCAGAACAACCATTTAAAGTTTTTCAGATAGCAGAGCCTATTGCCTATCATCAAGAGTAGTTTCAAGAAAACAAGAGCAATAGGTTTTGAGAAATCAACAGCTAAAACTTATCTCATTTTCAAGTGGAAATATCTCGGGGCCCGATACTCGCACAGCGAAAATAAAGCTGTCAAACGGAAGTGTATCCAAAACTCTTTAAAAACAGATATCGATCTTGCTTGTAGGTCCAAGAAAACGAAACAAAATAGCGGGTTGTTCGAGGTGCCTATAGTGCGACGCGCTACCCTCGGAAACAAAGGCTTACGGGCTGCCGTGGGGCGCTTTGCACTGGGGCCGACTCCTGCACTAAAGTGCCTAGTTAATGCACAAGCTTATGGACACCTCAGTGATACCTTCTCCTCCCTTCTGCTCTTTTATGCCTCCCGGTATTTTTTGTTGAAATGAAAAAACAAGTCACTTACATATCTTTATAATCTCACCAGACTGACTAGAGTTTTTTTGTTATTTTCAAAAGGCTGTGCTACAAACATGAAAGCAGGATGGTGGTACAACTATTGTGCCTACACCCTCCCCACAGGCATCTATTACCCAGGTGGATGGTATACACCTGGAGGCAGCATGTATGATGGCATGTTCTGGAAGGACTGGTACGGATACAACTATTCCCTCAAGTTTTTGTCAATGACAATTTCATCAACATAGATCTGCTATCTGATAAATAGTGTTCTTTCTCTAAATGCACGAATAACAGGCATTTATTTTGAAGAATGTTCTTGGCTACCCAGAGTGGGATATTAATGGACTGCTTGTAGGAAAATTTTTGCTGGCTGCCTGTTTATTGTATATGGCATGTGATGTGGTGAAGAATCATGTGGTGCAAAGAAGTTGTTAAGGAGTATGGCAAAATTGTTCAGTGTCGTCTTGTGTGGCACCAAATATCTGAAGTATTACTAAGCTTGAATTTTTTAATAGGACCGTGAGATACCCTCGCTGAAACAAAAAGGGGAGTCTCATATTCTTGCCAAATCAACTTGGGATGTAGTGTTGATACAGTATATTTGTGCTGAGATACAGACATGTGACTAATTTCTCAGATTTGATGTGCCTTACTTACATGGGTATTAAGACATTCAGTTTTTTTTAGATGCTTATAAAATTAATATTACCTTGTTATGTTTAACAGATGTTAAAGAGATATTGAATAAATGGAATTTCCTCATAATTTGGTAACCAAGGATGGACATTCAATTTGGCAAAGCATGTTGTGTTCTTGCATGTTACAAAGAATCCAGAGACATGGGCCTGTGAAGCTTCAAGTAAGAGAGCAAACAAAGTTTCAGTGCCATACTGGTACAAAATAATTTTGCTTCCTGTTTTATAAAACCTTAATTTGATCTTGGCCCTACCATTCTGATACTGTCTTTCATTATCATCATTAAATACCTGTCATTGTATGCGCATGAACTGCATAATTTTGACAACAGCAATAGATACAAGACACTACATAAATGACGAGATTCAATTGATTTATACCGCAATTTTTTTTTCACATTTGTTTTTTTTTTAAAGTATTTCAGCCACAGAGGATGTGTATAAGGTCCTAATGTTCCATCTGTGTCAAATAATTTTAATCTGTGATTTGTTGGACATTCCAATCCTAAAGCAGTGATATGATTGTATGAAATATTATAGTAGATAAGAAATGCAACTGCTCTATGCACTGTACTTGTTATGTTACTGCTTTTTGCGTTGTACTCACACTGTATTACAATTTTTTGACTACAAGATATGAAACTTGAAATTATTTGTTGCTTGCTTCTTAATGTGTCACAGTTTTTGTGGTTGTTGTTATGGTCTGGGTTTGAGATAAATAAACTTGTTAAACTTGTGAACTTGTTTCCCTTGAAAATGAGAAACAGCTCTAGTCATTTCTAATCCTGTGTTTTGCTCCCTGAGAACCTAATTGCCTTAAGCACCATTTTAGGCAAAAATGATTTATCAAGGATTGGGAAGCTTGGCATTTCATTCTGCCTTTTCTACGGTAAACATTATATATATAAAATAAACTTAACATAATATCATCAAAATGTACTTTACTGTCATTTTTCTCATTTACATGCTAGTGACACTTAAGGGGTGGTTTTGACTTAGATCTATGAATTATTTCTTTCTCTTGTCTTTATACTTTACTCTGTGCTGAATGAATTTAGGCTAATGCACAAAGTCATTTAAACCAAAAATATGAGTACAGTGTACTAGACAAATCTTTTCATATAAACAGTTTTTCAGATGAGAATGAGTGTCTATTTAAACAATGGCAACTCATCAGAAAAGTACCTTTCATGTGGTCTAAATGATCAGTGCTACAGGTTACTGGGTGCAGAGATTCAAAGCATGAATATGTGGTTTGTTAAATATTTCAATGAACAATGCCATTGGATGCAAACATTTTAAATATATTTTTCACTTTATAGTATCACTGCCTTCAGAGTTATAATGTGTGTGTGATTATATAAAAACGTTTAAGCAGACCACGCTATTGTCTTGCCATTACAGCACTAGTGGGTGTCTGGCCAATTGTTTATTTCCTCCTCATAGCCTACATCTGGGAAAAGAGGCCACATACCATAACTTTGAAAGGCACAGTTACAGTTTTGTAGAAGCTAAGGACTGACACCAACTATCTGGAACAATCATCACAAGTAGCAGTCCTCTTTGATTCAGGTCGAGAGACTGGCAAATGCTGGATAATTGATTGTTAAAATATTTGAGTTGAAAGTGCTTGAACCATGTTTTTTCCTCATTAAAAGGTATGAGTTTCCAATAAAAATGTAGGGAGCTCAGAGGGACTTAAACAACAGTTTTGGATAAATCAGCACTGGTTTAACTAACTTTCATCAGATGGTGTTGCATGGCCCTTGCGACAGGTCATGCCGAGTAGGCCTGTGTTGTCACATAAGGCCAAGGATCTATCCAGTCCATACCTTAAGTCCCCACTGACCAGTTTCAAGAAAAGTGTCCAAAGCTAGCATTATTTCTTTAAAGTATTTAAACAAAATGATTTCAGCCTCGGCCTCTAGCCATGTAGTCTTGCTTCTGCTGCAAGTTATTTTTAAACCGGTTAAAAAAAGAGTCTAGAAAGGCTAACAGTATTGTCATGGACCACTATAGTGAAGTTTTTATTACTGTCTTTCTACCCTTTTTGATGGTGCCAATGAAACTCGGCTCTAGCCTAGATCTAATCAGCCCACCGCTACTACAAGGGAGGTAATGTCCTAGCTCAATAGTTATTTCCATATCCCATAAAGCAAATAAATTGTTGGCACCAGAATCATAGTGCACTTTACACTCTGCCATTTGGTTTCATCAAGCGCTTGATTTCAAGCATCGGTTATAGGCTGACTAAACTAACATCCACCATGCAAAGCTGGAGAGCCCATGCATTTTACAGAAATATCTAAATTATTCTTAAAAGTTGAAACAAACATGCTTTCTATTTTCTTAATTTTGATTATTTGATTACAGCCGGGGGAGATTGAAAGACAAGAAGATGCCATGGCTCCGTTAGCTCCAATAACACAAAGCCACTGATTTTCACTTTGGTGTGTCAGAAAATGCAGTAAAAATGAAATAAGTCAAAACTAAAACTTTAGAATAATGCAGTACCACCAGTGTGACTTCTTGTAATTTGACTGTTTTTATCTTAAAGCACTGCTGGAAGTTTTATACAGAGCAGAGGTGCAATGACAATATGCTGCAGGCTTTGCCATTTTTACCAAATTTTTATTAGTTATTAGTTTTCATTATATTTAGACATGATGATGACATTGGAGTATTAAGGACGAATGTCACTGAAATTAATAGAAAACAAAGACAGAATGAAAGTCATTGGTTGGTTACCTGAGAGACTCAATCCAATGTGTTTTTAAAGGTAAATGAAACCTGTCATGGAGAACGTTTAGCACCTGCTCTATACTGAGGACAAAAAAAAGAATGAAGGACAGGGAAAAGTTTAGACGGATGGATGGATGGATGGATGGATGGATGGATGGATGGATGGATGGATGGATGGATGGATAGAAGGATGGATGGATGTGTGGGTGGATGGATGGATGGATGGATGGATGGATGGAAGGATAAATGGATGGAAGGATGGATAGATAAATGGATGGATGGAAGGAAGGGAAGGAAGGAAAATAAAAGAGAGATTCTAAATATGTAAAGTAAAGAGAATTGCATTCTTCTTTCAGCATAAGGCCTATTATTGACAACAGTAAATCCACTCCTAGTCATCTTGAAGTTGATTTATTATCAGAATACAAAAATACAAAATTGACGACAGTGAATCCAGTCCTGGTCATCTTGAAGTTGATTTATTATCAGGATACAAAAGATACAAAATTTGAAGCCAACTTTTGTTATGCTTTAATTAATGTATGTCTTTGTGAAAGGATCTACCCACCCTCACAGCCAGGAAAAGAAAAAATGATATTTTTTTTAATCTAAAAGATACATCTATGTTTATAAATGAATAGTCTCATGGAGGCTCACACTTCATTGCCCCAATGTTTTACTAATACAATATCAAAGACATGATCAATCAACTCCTTAGGAATAACATCAACAATGTACATCTATGGTGCAAGTATCAGTATTAGTGTAGGCCTATTTACCAGCCTGTTAATAAAATTACCTGTAGAAGAAATCACACAATTCAAGTACTTACTCACCAACAAGCATTTGCATGCACAAATTTTCATCATGGAATAATGATGCAACACTTCCATATCAATCATCAGTGACTTTGCGTCAACAGATATAATGTAAAGAAAGAGTCACCACACTTTCACCAACAGCGTTTTCCTCAATAATATTCTGAAATGAACTGAATAATCAGTGCTTGGTAGATGATCCCAACCAACAGATGAAAACTTAAGTAATGTATCCTTTCCTCTAATGTGCATGAGAGGGATTCGCTTATCCTCTAGGGTAGGGTCACTACAGTTTGAGAATTTCTGATTTCAGCACCAGCATGCAGTATGACATTATAGAAATGAAATAAGACAACAGAGCATAAGATTGACCCACACATGGGCCATCACAGATTAAGATTTGTGTATGTGTGTGTGTGGGGGGGGGGGGGGGGGGGGGTGCAGGTGTTATCCAGTTCCATCCTAGACAAATGTCTTTTACAAGGTAGACCCATTGATAGAAGAAGGATAATGGCTATCACAGCTACAGCACATGAAATAGGATATGGTCTAATAACACAAACATTTTGATGCAAGTGTGTATATAACAGTGAAAATATTTGTATGTGTATCACAGAAAGGAAGAGATTACATCCAGATCACAGTACCAAAAAGGGGCACAAAAGACACGATAATGACAACAGCTTTACACATGCTGTGGTTCTGCCTGGACATCACCAGAGAACATGGAAATGGAATGTGAGAATATTCGAACTGTGATATTTTATAATTTTTCTAATAGACAATCCATGTGATTTGTGTATATCAGATTCTACGCATGTGATGATATTGGTCTGATGCAATCTAACTGCATAGGTTAGGAGTCAGCTCTTTATTGTCACAGACCTATGTTCTCACAGCTGTATGTTATCATGGCCTTATGTTCTTGTATATTGCCTCATGATGCATATGTGGTCATAATGCTTGACACTGAAAAATATTAAGGCTACCTAGTGATTTCATGGGCCTGGTTTTACAATCTTGGCCAGCCATGTTCCATCAGCCGGACATCCCTGGTCTTAAATCATAATCATACTTCCTATTCTAAATCAACAATTACCATAGTCTAGCCTTACCCGGTCAATTCAGTCTTAGATTGTTGCTGTCATGATATACTGCCTCAACTTCTTAACATGTTATGCACCAAAACCTTGTCAAATTATTTATCCTTTCAGTTCCAAGATCCCTCTTATGATGTAAATTCGTGGTATACTATCAGCTCCGCTTGATGGCAATCTGGATTATTGCAACTTCTGCTTAATAAAATATTTCCCATGAGACAAAATGTTATGTTATCTATATTAGCATCATCGAATAAGCGCAATTCCTTTTACTGTCAACTTTTTGTTTGCTCCTGCAGAATTACGATTAAAGTGAGTCAACTGTAGCTCAGTCGCATTTTTTGCAATTCTGGTACACTAAGGTAAAGTGAAAATGAATGCAATAGAATGACTGTGATTCACAAACTGTTAAACAGTGACTGCTCATATGTGGGAACATAGGGATGTGGGAACCTGGCCCTGAATATCTTTACATCCCTTTTTCTTCTTAAACCACTGCCATGATACTATGGCTGTCTTTCCCCTATACCCCTCCCCCTTCCCTCTTCCATGCCCCAAGAGATACTTCGTTTATCACAATTTGTTTAATCGCAATATCTGTTCATTCACAACATTTTCAATTTCAGTGCAAAAATCACTGGATTGCACCAATTTCCATGATCCTAATAAGTTGTGAATAAGCAGAGCCAGCTGTTATATAAAACTCTGCAACTAGCGAGGTTTGGATCCTCCCCTTTCCTTCCACTACAGTGCTTTGCCCCGTAAATTCATCAGATTTTAAGAAAAAAATTATAGTACATGTTGTAAGCAGCCAAATCTATGAGATTTCTTGTGACTCTGCCGGTTTGTGGAACCCCTTCCCTTTGCACTGTGCACACGTTTCGTCATGCTTTGCTCGTCCAATAAGTCTGTACCACACCCATCTAACCACTGGCACCAGGGACCCGAAATTACCTTGGGGTCCCATAATCGCCAACAGAGGGGTGAACAGACACAATGAATACAGCAAAGAAAAGCCTATAATACAAAACATGAAAATGCCAAATTGGAGGAAAAACTGAATTTCTGCCCCCATCATGAAGACAGACGCGCCTAGAGTGGAGAAAGCCCCGGACACCACGGAAACGCCCATGCTTTCTAACATATCTCTGACCCGGCTGACCCGATCGTGATGGGCAGAGTGATGGTAGCTCTCTGAGAGATGGACCACATAATCTACTGCCAGTCCGACCACAAGAGACAGGTTGATGGATTCTATGACCTGGGAAGAGAAGGACAAAACATTTCACAGTAAGGTACATCCATAAGATCGTAGATAGAAACATTTTTTAAAAGAGAACACAGAACTTTTACTTTCCTTCTCACAATCATCACGGGTGGGAGAAGACGTTGGGACAAATAGCTAAAAAGTTTTCCCTTTTTCATTATGTGCATGCGTATTGCAACTTTGGTCCCAGATAAGCAACCCTTGCCCCTGTCCCTTCAGTTTACAGGCCTGTAATTGTACTTTCACTTTTTGGGTCCTACGACTTGGGGGGTATATTTCATCTTCCCTTTTCCCTCTTTTGGCATGCCCTGTTCCAGTAATAAGGGCTCCAGGGGGGCAATTTTGATATCATGGGAAACTGTGTCCATTTTACTTTACTTTGCCAGGCATTATTTAGCCCTGGGCTGGAACTGCCAGGTCAAGGGTGTGCTCAGGCGGAAGAGGAGGGATTTGGCGTTGACCAGTGAAAAATGTAGCTCTGTTTACAAATTGCAACTACGCTCAAAATTTCAATGGGCTTGCTAGGGTTGGGTAAGTCTTAAAATTTGGGCCACATAATGAGCTTCAATCTGGTATGGGTCTGGGTGAAAGCTAAAACTTTGGGTTCAGAGGGCAGCTCAAAATGTTAATATAGCCCATAGAGGAAAAAAGGGTCCAATCCCATTACAGGTCTGTAACCTTCATCTTGTGGATCACTCCCCTCTCTTCCTTTTCACTGCCAGTCCAAAACATCTCTCTCTCTGCCTTCCCCGCCTGTCCGTCTCACTCTGTAAACGATGTGGCTATTCGCGATGACAAGCGCTCGGGTGCTACCGCAGTAACAAACGCAAACGGCGCAAATTTATCCTCAGTGACATGCGCAAGCAGCGCGCACGTCGCCAGCCTTTAGGAGCGAAGAAACTTGACGGCGTTACCATCTAAAATCACTGTTAAGAACAAAAAGATTATGTACAATAGAGCAATTATACATAGCCTCGGCCTTAGCGAGGGTTTGCTGTTTAATGGCTTTCAGTTCCTCTCCTTCCCCACCACCCGTCTTGATATTGTGGAGATTATAGTATTTATAGTCACCGCCCTCGTTCTCCCCCATACTCCAACATTTTTCCTGTCCCATAGTTTTAGCTTTCTTTCTTTCTTTCTTTCTTTCTTTCTTTCTTTCTTTCTTTCTTTCTTTCTTTCTTTCTTTCTTTCTTTCTTTCTT
>JAWQUT010000082.1:1125231-1149342 GCA_033807755.1 Ellobium chinense | reverse complement strand
GTGTGTGTGTGTGGGTGGGTGGGTGTGTGTGTAAAAGGAAATGAAACCCCATGAACAAGAAATCAGGGGATGTGTAGTTGATAATGGTAATAAAATCGATGGTAGATATTTTACTATGCTCAGCAGCACTTCACTATGCTCTACGGCATTATTATTTCATGTGCGTAATCATGAAGCACTTGTTCGTGAGAATATGCTGTTTATGAAACATTTACCCGAAGGCATTGCCTGGAGAAATGGTAGTTATGGCTCAAAGTGCTTCATTATACTCACTAGCATGTTTATTCGCTCGGTAAACGAGATATCGATTTCTTAAAATTGTAAAGAGATTGCCAGCTCGGGAACAAATTCTTATACCTTTGCAGAAGTAGATTATACAGACATTTCCCAATTTTTTTGTTAGCCAGTGAAAACAGGATGTGTTCTGCCTTTCGCCCATCGCGTTACTAATAATCTCTTTCCCTTGTTTCAAACATCGCACAGTATAGACAATAAACACACGCAAATGAAACTGGACGAAGGTAAAACAGTCACCCCATGTTATTGTCAAGTCAAGGTAGTAAAAAGGCTTTCAGAGGATAAAAATCAAATATCTGAAAGTTTATCAATTAATCAAGAAAACCATTTGTCGATATGTTGCCTGTCTGCCGTGGATTATGTCACTGCGCCGAGTTTCAAAACGTTCGATAATCGACGTATTTATTATTCATGTGTGTATTATTAGTTGGATCAGATGGGGAAATACGTGCATTGCAAGGTGCCGCCTACTCAATCAATTAGTTTATCAATTAATCAAGAAAATGATTTGCCGATATGCTTGCTTGCCATGGACTATGTCATTGAGCCTGCTTGTCGTTCGAAATCGATTTATTTATTCATATGTGTAATATTAGTTGGACTAGATGAGGAAATTCGTGTATTGTAACGTTGTTTTTGTCCATTCCCCCCCCCCCCCNNNNCTTCCTCCCGGGTCTGTGTGCGTGCAAATATGATTATGTGTAAGTAAATCGTGAATCGTTCATTCTCTGCAGTGAGCTATTGCATACTGTGCACAGTGAAAGACACTAACACAACCCCACTGATAAAACACGCACATTTACGGGCGTCGTGAAGCTTTTAAAAACAAATAAAGAAACAAAGAAACAAACAGACAGACAGACAGACAGACAGACAGACGGATGGATGGATGGATGGATGGATGCATGGATGGATGGATGGATGGATAGGTCGGTTGGTAGGTAGGTGGGTAGGTAGGTAGGTAGGTCGTTCGACAGACAGACAGACAGACAGACAGACAGACAGACAGACAGATATTTATATAAATATAGATAGAAATATACATATAGACACAAATATAATTAGAGACATACAGATACACACATCAAAACATGAAAAATTACATGACGGCTGTAACTCAACATGCTGTAACTGGACAAGTGGAATAAGCCATCTGTAATGTCTCACGTTCTGATGGCTCATACGCAACAGCATCTTAGAGAGAACTGCTAGTGTATGAAACAAAGTGGTGAAGGTAAACAGCAGCACTGTGAAAACTGTCTGTGACCGCTGTCTTTACGATTAACAAACTCAGTGAAATGTATGAGAAAACGTTTCTCTGTTTACCTGGAAAGAGTAGAAGTATACACTCATTCCATCCAGGCCGTTGTCTGACAGGTCATAAAGTTTGCTCCGGAAATTATCAACCTGCGAGATATGATAAACAAGACTGATCACTTAAGTTATCAGTCCATCCGTCTGTCCGTCCGTCCATCTTTCCGTTCGTCCGCCCCGCAAAAATAAAAAAAAATCTGTAGAAGCACCAGTCACTATGAGTGACGAAACTGAAAGAGACCCCATTTCCAAATGAGCCACACTATTCATTCCGGCGTGTCTTTGGCTGCCATGCTTGTTTACTACGTTACTACGTGCTATTGGATGCATTTTGAATGCAGAAGTCTCTTGCCAATGATGGCATTTCGCAATATCCGGGAAACAGCTATCAGTGCGTCTGACTGTCTGTCGGTCTGTCTGTCTGGCTGTCTGCCTGTCTGGCTCTCTGTCTGTCTGGCTCTCTTTCTATCTGTCGGTATATCGTCTGCCAGTCTGCATGCATGTCTGTGTGTCTGTAGATCTGCTCACATCTTTCAATTTGCCCGTCTGTCTGTCTGTTTGTCTATCTGTGTCCGTTTTATCGCATATCTGCTTGTGCCGGCCTGCCTGCCTGCCTGCTTGTCTGCCTGCTTGCCTGCCTGCCTGCCTGCCTGCCTGCCTGCCTGCCTGCTTGCCTGCCTGCTAACCTTTCTGCTGACGCTTTCTCATCTGCTTTGTCAGTCCATCAACTCACTGCCACACCCAATGCACACACTGCTCTCAGACAGTATATAAATTGTACGAGGCATTACCAAAAATGTCTTTATATCCTCAAACTGGTCCGTCTTGGAATCCGAGGTCAGATCTTTGCCTTCAAACGGTATTCCCGTGAAGAAGAAAGTTCTCGACACAGTTGAGATGGCCTCTTGAATGAAAGAAAGAGGATGGATTAATATTATGAATCTAAACAATGAGTAAGAAAACTTTTATTTTCACATCTGGATCTCTTACAGATCATAAAGACAGAGGTAGGCATGTATGTGGCATTTCCTGGAGATATGAGCATTCAGCACGTAATAAACTAGAATCTGATGTGCAAGTGGCCAATGAATTATTATTAAGTTAACGCTGCTCTGTCTTATGGAACTTTTGTTTTTAGGCATAAGCAAAATATATCGAACGTAGAAAATCTGTCGCAGTGATGACCGTATCGAAACATATGTTAGATAGACCTGTTGCGGTGATGACTGTATGTTAGATAAACCTGTTGCGGTGATGACCGTATGTTAGATAAACCTGTTGCGGTGAAGACTGTATGTTAGATAAACCTGTTGCGGTGATGACTGTATGTTACATAAACCTGTTGCGGTGAAGACTATGTTAGATAAACCTGTTGCGGTGATGACTGTATGTTACATAAACCTGTTGCGGTGATGACTGTATGTTAGATAAACCTGTTGCGGTGATGACCGTATGTTAGATAAACCTGTTGCGGTGACGACCGTATCGAACAATGTGTTAGACAAACCTGTGGCAGTGATGACTGCTGTCTTGCTAACTAAAGCCTCCAGTGACTGCTTCAGCTGTGGTATTTGTGATGCTGTATACAGAGTGTTCGAGATGTTGGAGAAGGTAGTATCGTTGAGCGAGGAGTGCAAGCTACCGTCAAAAAACCTGGGGATAAATCTGTAGATGTCAGTATTTCATGTGGGATATTTAACAGTAAGAAAATGGAACCGAGGAGCTTTTTACATTGAATCATTCCTGATCGTGGCAATGAATTGCACTTTCAAGTTTATTACTCAAAGGACAGACAGTTAGTTTGCTAGACAGGTTAAGGTAAACTTTGTTTTGAAGAAATATAACAATAAAGACATGAACAATAAGCAGTTCAGAGAACTGTAGCTTATGTTAAATTTAAAGTTATTTGTATTTCGCTTCACTTCTGCCACTGTTTCTTTTTTTTTTCCACTTCCTTTTCGTTCTGTTGACAGCACTAGTCCATTTCATTTATCGTCGTGCGGTTCTCATGACAACTGCAAATCTGCAGTTAAGTGAATGTCCGCAAATCCATTGCCGCGTGTTTCATGAAAACAACCGTTTAAAACTGCATTCTTTTAATAAAAAATAGAGCAACAGATTTTCATTAAAAACAGATTTTGCATTCTTTACGATTGCTGCAAGTTGATGCATTCTGAATGTGAATTTTTCAGTTATTTTCATTCATCACTCATATAAGCATGTAAAGATATTCTACATTACTACAGTCGCAGTTTCCGTTATTACTTCAACTGCAAAGCACCTCTGATATGACTCAATAGTCAGTAGTAGGCCCTACTCATTTACACATCTGGAGTGTTTAGTTTCGCTGCTGAATTTCCAAGAATTCCAAGCCTAGTGAAGGCTTACTGCAGTTAAATCTGTAGTGGGTACTAACCTTATCAAAGACATGGGTTTCATACAGCCTGCTTGAAGATCAGCAGCGTCTTGCTTACAGTACTGCGCCCAGTCGGCCTTGCTACTAAGCTCCACTTCCAGGTCGTTGATGGCCTGTAGTCGGCTCTTGGTCAGGACATTGTCGCTCTTGTAGAAGACCTGGAGGATGTCAGCATTCTTGGTTCTGGCACCGATGACAGCGGCGCTTGTGTTTACCCTGAGCAGGGATCTGAGGAACACAGTATTCATAATACAGCGGAACGCCGATAACACACCCATGCTTGGAACCAAGCTACCGAGGGTCTCCTATCCGAAATTTTGTGTTATCCAAAGTGCACTTTAAGAAACAAAGCAGTCAGGATTGTTGAATGGGCGAGGAATTGTGTTAGACAGTGGTTGTGTTAGCAGAGGTTTACTGTATTTTTATACAAGCATACCTAGGAAGTCTCTGATGCAGAGTGTTGCAACTGAAAGCACACTATAAAAAAAAAGAGTGAGCAAATGAAAGTTGTTCACCATTAAGTTCTGCACCTTCTTTGCAGCTTTTACTTGTATGCAAGGAAAAGGCGTTCTTTCTGCGTGCTGAAACTTCATTCTCTGAAGCACTGAGCACGCAGTTGTAACTGCTGGGCCACATCCAATATTTGTTTAAAATCCCTAGAGATCTTTAGTCCCAAACATTTCCGCGTATTTCCATGGACCAACACACCTGGAGTTGGAAATGTTTGTCACCACGAGTAAGTGAGGGAGAGGAACTCCACTACAGGTCAGACTATCCATGCTATCTTACATTCTATCTAGCATACAATGACGCTGTCAATTTACAGGCGCTAATCACGTGCAATCTGACAATCTCATAGCTTATTTAACAGACAGATGCACTGAAACCGGGTTAAATGGAGTCCTTTCTTAACGCGTTTAGAACATGATCACAGCGAGAATTGAATCCAATACCTTTTGATCATCAGTCAAACTCCTAAATCAATTAGCAGTGGTGACCATGCATATGTCGCCAACGGAATGAATTTACCTCTTAATTACCAGCCATAAAACTAATCACATAGTCTACCTATCCTTGAACATAATTAAGATTCTTCGAACATCCGTGTTAAGAACAAATAATACACAAGAGGCAAAGGCCCTACAATGCACGGAAATTTGACACGGATTTGATACTCTTGCACCGTTCAATGTACACTCATACCGATGAGACTATGCACGTGAGACATCTGGATCATGACTGTTTGGGCGGGTGAGCAGATTATCTTCATCTAAACGAAAAATGTATGTCACGGACCTGAGATTGTATAGAAATAGGGATATTCTAACAGAGGGAAAAAAAAGAAAGAGACAGATAGAGAGAGAGTGAGAGAGAGAGGGGGGAAAAGAAAGAGAGAGAGAGAGAGAGAGAGAGAGAGAGAGAGAGTTGCTGGAAAAAGTGAAAAAAAAAACCCAACAAACGACAGACATATTACTGAGAAAGGAAAGTATTCGGTTACATCGGTACTTGGTCGCTACATCTGTATGTTTCGGATTTGCACGGAGTTTTAGACAGCGCTTCAACCAAACAGACAACTGCTTATCATTAGGTACTAGTCTAGATATCGTGAGCATATAATCGCAGGACAGAAGAATTAGACATGTGGTTGGAGGATCATAATATAGGAAGTGGGGAGAGATGTATCCTTCCAAACTTAAAAAGACGATTAGAGACGGTGTTTCCCAATAATTTTAATTTATTCATTTTCATCTTGATGTGCTACAATACTGAGCAGATTGCTAGTGGATGCCAGTTTGAAGGGGAAAGATCGCCCTGATCAAATATCACAAGAACTAGATCAAGAAGTCAGCGCATCTGATTCTCGGTGTCACCTTGTGTGATTTGTACATACAATGTACGATTTTCTCGTACCAGTACCCAGTCAATGACCCTTTGCTATCTGCTACCATTTTATTGAGATCAATCTACGCTGGTTGTTAGTCCGCAGGCGTATTAGCATGGCAGGACAGCTTCATTAATTGATTATCGTCTCCTAGTCCCAATGGGACTTTGAACTACTGTAGGCAGCAGTAATTGTGTTCCTGATTTTTTTTCCTTTGCGTGGGGGCGGGGGAGGGGGGGATAGGTCATGGGTTGCTGGCCGGTGTTTACAGTACATCTTCTGGTTATAAAGCTTTCGTTCAGTTATTCATTTGCTTGTAAAGCACTGACACTGAACATTTCTGTAAATTACACATATATTATATACTTTAAAAACTTTGTTTGCAACATGGTAGCTGGATATGTTGATGATTTTATTTTCTTAAATTTTAGTCCAAGTATTTTAAGATCTCCAAACAATTGTCTCCGTCACTCTAAAACTGTTCACGTTTCGAATTAACAACAACAACAAACAACAACAACAACAACAACAACAACAACAACAACAACAACAACAAAAATGTATAACGTACTGTCACTGGTTTTCGTTAGCTCCATGATATGCATGCGCCGGCTGTTTCCACTTTCAGAGTATGTGGTATGCACAATGCGGAATGCAGAACTTTGTAAGTGAACCAAAAGTTCAAGGCCCATAATGTGCTTTAACAAAGGATTGTGCAATCGGCTGCTGAACTGAGTAAGTACTAAAATATTGTACTGCCCCTTGAAGCTTGCACGATGATAAACACAATTTAATATGATCGTCCCATCATACCAGTAGTGCCTCAAACTCTACTCGCGACATTCATGAAATTAGATTCTTGGGAAAATAATCACTTCAGTACGTGAATCTCAGCGTCTCTCCGTCTCCCCGTCCTCCCCCGCCACCCTCCTCCACCACCATCACCACCCAAGAGAGACAGCAAATCTCTCTTAAGTGATACTTTTTAATATGGAACAAACATTTCAAGCAAAGGCTTTACAATGCACGGAAATTTGACACGGATTTGACGTACTCTTGCACCGTTCAATGTACACTCATACCGATGAGACTATGCACGTGAGACATCTGGATCATGACTGTTGGGGCGGGCGAGCAGATTATCTTCATCTAAACGAAAAATGTATGTCATGGACCTGAGATTGTATAGAAATAGGGATATTCTAACAGAGGGAAAAAAAAGAAAGAGACAGATAGAGAGAGAGTGAGAGAGAGAGGGGGGAAAAGAAAGAGAGAGAGAGAGAGAGAGAGAGAGAGAGAGAGAGAGAGAGAGAAGCTTTAAAGTGCAGAAAAAGCAGAGACATTATGAATGAACATTCACCTGATTACTCGAAGCATTTATACAAACTCACACCATGGAAACAGCAAACAAACATTTTTTGAGAGGATGGAAAAATCAATATGGACTTTGAATTGGGTAGCATTCTACTTGAGGACTTTGAACTTAACTCTTTCATCAGCCGCAGACTTTATTTAGATTGAAGCGAGTTATTTTTGGAGTTATGATAAATCGCAAATATTTGTGGATTGAGTGGCAAGTCACTCTCTCGGGACTCTGATGTCACTCAATATCACCACTATCCCGTCATGATCACTGAATCACATGACATACAGTAATTCAGGTTTTCTCCCAGCAGAAAAAATGTGCACTGAAGTGTTAACAGTTGCATTCCCTTATCTCCAACACCAGGAAAGGTGCAAAGGTACGTTCCAATCTACGTGTCTTGGTAGGGTTGATAAAATATGTATGACAAAACGGGTCTCCCTCCAGATGAATCTATCGATTCGCCCACCCCAGATGTCCTGACTTGTCTCACGTGCACAGTGTCATTGGTGTGGGTGTACGCTGTACAGTGCAGGATTACGCCTAAAACCGTGATCAATCTTGAGGATTGTAAATCCTTTGCTTGAACAGTTTGTTACAGTTAAAAGTGTGGCTCAACAGATCCACTGGCGAGCAGGAGGGCGGTTAGGAAAACAATTCGAAAAATAATTCAGGAGTATGACGCGATCTGGCAACAGTTAAAGGCTCAGTTGACAGCGCGACCAAAACACTAAATAATTCAATTGCTCTGTCATTCATGTGAAGCAAACAACAAACACAGGCTAAGTACAAAGAAATTATAAACGAGTGGATGGAAGAGCGAACGCACGGATTGATAAGTGAACAATTATAAGAATGGCATCAAGTAATTTTTTTGTTGTTGTCTAAAATATATTTTAGGGTTATTCTAAATATAGCGTCATGCCTCATAGTCCCAGAGTAAGTCAATAAATGTAAAGTCCCAGAGTAAGTCAATAAATGTAACGTTCTGCTTAGCTCACGATACCGGGCCGGACAAGCCTATCTCTGTAACGATAATCATGTTTACGGGGCACAGGAAGTACAGCCCAGTTACTTGTTTTTAGGGTAAACGTTAATCAAATGTGATCGGTCTGAGCGATTGAAACATACCCGCGATCTAAATGTATACGTAAAGTGAATAATGCCTCTCTTTTCAGGGTATCCAAATATCCTGTTTTTACGTTGTCATGCATGGCGGTGGCCATTAATGCTTTGTTTTACTTTGATGGAAGATTCTTTTACTGGTGGGGATAAAGCCCATACAGCAACTCTTGGGCTACCACCTTATAAATAAAGCACCAATTACATTATTTGTATACTATTATATTTGAATGCTTGGACAAGGAAGGATAAGCCACCGAATCATGACCTTACTCCGTGCACAAATACTCTGAACTCGGGACAAAGTGGGAATTGAGATGCACCAATCCATCCCGCTTGTTATTAAGTGATGCAGGAAATTAAACTGTGACGAAGTAACAACTTCCGGTTACAGCAGATAAATAATCTGACTCAAGATCAGTGTCAGTATGCCAGTAAGAGCTCTTGGGGCTAGTAGTTCCACGGAAAATACCTCGCTTTCAAAACAGTGTCATAAACCTCTGCTTATAACGAATAAGACAATGTGCAGAGCTAAGGTGCACTGGACCAACCGACAAGCTTTTACAGACAAGTTAGCGGTCGTTTTAGTCGGATGCGCCGGACTGCTTCTTAGTCTAACAAATCACTAATAGGTTTTCCTTTCTTAATATGGATACCTTCATTTTACTGTCGCAGAAGATGCGTGACCAGTGACAGCTCGATTATTCCAAAACTATCAATGTAACTCCCTCTCCTCTTTTCTTTCCTGACAGTAGACAGATTGTGGCCAGCCTGTCATTCAAACGAGCTAACAAGGGCGAACATAACCGCATTATGAGCATACTGCAAAAATAGCATATGACGAAGCATAACGAAGATGTCAGGATTTGGCTTGGTCGATGTAATTTAACCCCCCCCCCCAAAAAAAAAAATATCTTTGTAGCCTAAGAATATTATTTATAGCCAGTCAGCCAAAAGATATTTAGCCCACAACTATCTTGAGCTTGTGGATGTCAAAGTATGGCAAAATCAATATTGCCCAACATCCTAGGCTCAAGTTACAACATGATCTGGCAATCTCTTTATTCTGGTTTACTTTATATTGACAATAAGTCGTTTTCAGCACAAAAAAAAAAACAGGCTGGCTGCATTCCTCTACATAGGTGTAAGTCTGCATTAGGCCTATTTCATTCACGATTTTATGAATAACACTGAATTTGGGCACGGACTTCACCACAGTTTTAATTTAGTGTACTCTGTTGTTCTGTTTTACTTGCGCCTTCCATTTTTCAAGCAGTCAGGTTTCTGTAGCTTGCTTTGTTGTTCTTGCCTTCTTAAATTTCGAACTTTAGCTTATCGTTGGCTGTAAAGAGCCTTGACAAAGAAATAGGAGACATCCGGCTCACTGAGTTGATGTTTTGGGGAGTGAGTGCGAGAGAGGGGTGAAGACGGGAAGATCAAGATGACAGTACTAAAGAAGATACGAAGTACAAAGATCCTGAGAGAAATAGCCCTACCAGAACATAGGAGGACACGTTGCTATTACCCTTAAATAAAATCTGCTTCGCATAACGCCGGATCAAGAAAATTTCGAAAAGTTTGAAAACCTTACCAGAATTTTTTTTATAAATCATTGACGCTGTGATCATCCTAATGAAGCCATCAGAGATGGCCTGGCCTGAAGACTAACATAATCCCTAAAGCCACTCAGCTGGAAAAGTAAGTGAGGCGAATAGGGAAGATGGAGGGGTGAGGAGGGTGAGGGGGAGTGATGATGAGTGACGTCCAGAAGCACCCTCATAATATGTGTTTTCAATGGAGTCTCTATTGGTGTGCGCTGGCATCTAGGAAGTTACTTCATTTACTTCCACTCCCATAGGGCAGGCACGGATAACGGACTTAACAGATCTGAATGACAGTGCCTAAACAAAACCGCGAAATTATGTTTTGGGGATAGCCAGATTCAGGTAGGTGTTGAAAAAGGCCAGATAAAAATTAAGTACAGAAGACAACGGTTAAAACGAAGACGGTTAAAGCGAAAGTACCAATGAAACGTAATGAAAATAAGAAGTCCCGTTTATTTTCTTCTTTTTAGGGTTTTCTGTCTAAACCGAAACTGTTTAAACCGAACATTAGTTTTTGGTCCCGCGGATTACGTTTTAACCGTTTTCTATTGCATCTTCATTTCAAGAACGACGATCCAATCTATCGGCGTCCTCATCGACGTGAGGCACTGTCACCAAATTGCAGGCATGATGACAGGCGACAATTTTACTTTCGATCTGGTTGTTGAATTTCTGAATTCTTATTTTTTTTTTTGCCCCAGTTGTGTAGGTCTTGGGAGCAGAGGCAATATGTTTCAGAACACTGTGTTCCATGACTGCAGGCTATGCCAGAGTGTCATTACAATTTCACGCTCCCGTCCGTATACCCCATCACTGCTGCCAGTGGATGAATTAGTTGATTGAATGGTACAGAAATTTGCAACCAGATGCGAATCAGAACTGAACCAGATAATTTGTCAAACTCATTGGCTTTATGAGGAAAGGAACAGGGCGGGGGGAGAGGGGAGTGGGGAGGAGGCGGGGAGAGAATAATATTTAGCCCATGGCTGCTCTAATGCTAACCATCTTGGGACTTGAAGGTAATTTTATGCATTTTTTGTCACGATTCTAAAATATAACCAAAATATGAGATTCTACAACATTGATATTTAATATATTATCTAAGTTTCTTCTTAGCAACACATTGATACAATTATTTTTGTTCCACACAAGCAACTACACAAATAAAGAGGAAGCATTTCTAACCGCCTCCAAACTGCACCTTTCATACAGCGAGATAACAAAAACTTCTTGAGAGGCATTCGTGGATAAGGAGAGACTCACACTTTTCACCTTAACGATTTATCGACATCTCCTCCGCGGCTTTCGTTGGTACTTTTATGCATTATATTTTTATATGGTAATAAAAATGAGGATGATGAAACTTAATGTCTCACGAAGGGCTCTCGAGAGGTAGGCAGTAAAGGATGCCTAAAAGGGATAGGACTAAATGAACCCCTTTTTTTTTTTGACAACATTCACTTTCCCTTCGAGCAAGCTTTTTTTTTTGCAATTAATTTCATTTTTCACTATACAATTCCCAGTTAATTGTAGAGCACCACATTTTCGCTACATTTTCAACACAAGTAGTCTAGTGCTCCCAATTTTCATTGCTAATGCTGTGCAATAAGTATTGCATAATATTTCCACCACATTTCCCATTAGTAATAATTTCGCCATCTCCCCTCTTGCCTGTCTCCATTCTTCTGTCATGTCCTTTCTTCACCACTTGGTTACCATCACCAGGACAAACACCCTTAACTTACTCGTCTTCATCTCTGTTGTTCCAGGCCACCATTCTCAGGTAGGTGTTGTCATCCTTGATGTCAAGTGGCACCTGAGGAAGTTATGAACAGAAAGCGGTCAAACAGAATGAATTTCTCTTCGCGATGTCTGTACCCACTGAAAAGTGAAATGAGACTTTTATTTACCCCGAAGGAACATAACTGTTTTCATCTAGTGTTTACATCTCATCCATAACACACATTCGGCTAGGGAAACATAAATTATTACAAATGAACGGCATTGCTAATTACTGCGATGTAGCGCCCACCTCCCCTAGAGTTGTTGCCAGGTACTCATTTGCACCGGAGCGGCGTGGGGAAAGGTAGCGAAGTGTCTTTGTTCATCTTCTCTTAAGCCTGATAAGGAATCTTTGAAAGAGTTGCAATTAAAAGAAGTTGGCATTATCTAGTGTCCTTTATACAGAAATACATATATAACATTTTGTTATGTGGAGAGTGTTGTGATTAACCGGAAGTTGCGATTATCCGGATTGGAATTAAGCGGAGTCGACTGTATTTGCCATAATTTCCCTTGCCAAATATCCGCAAACCGCTTCAGTTAAACGGTATCTTTGTCACATTTTGTTTTGTCTCCTTCAGTTCGCCTCTCTTCTCTGTCAGCCAGACACACGTCACTCCCATGCATCATCCATGCTCAACATATATTTACTAGTCTAGTTCTGTAGAATCACACAGGACTTGGAGGACAAACTGAGCACTGTACATTGGTCCAAAATGAAAATCAAAATCAAATCAACTGCACACTCAACTGATTCAGCCAATCAATCACGCGTGGAAGAAATTTCAGTCATACCAACGCTGTTTCATCGATATGTCGAAATGTCGAAGTAGACAGTCTCTGTCTTTTGTAAACCTACCTACCTACCTACCTACCTACCTACCCACCTACCTACCTACCTACCTACCTACCTACCTACCTACCTACCTACTTACCTACCTACCTTTCTGCTTACTCACCTATCTGCCTGCCTGCCTCTCTGCCTACATACCTACATACTCACTTACCCATCTTTCCACCTACCTACTTGCGGACGAACCAACCTACCTGCCTACCTGCCTGCCTACCTGCTTACCTATCTGTTGGACTATATCATACATATTGGGGTGCCCCCACCTCCCAAGTTAACAATCTTAAAATTTAATTACTCCAATTACTTGAAATTTGGCACTCATCAGCAAGTGAATGTATTTGTCGATCTAGAGATCAAATAATTAACCGACCACACTCCGTTATCAGCGTCCTTACCCCTTCAAAGTAGATAGGAATCAAATCGTATCCTGCCACAATCAATATTCCGGACACAATCAGGAAGAACAAGTGACCGCTGAGTGTCAGGACTAGGGAAAGAGCATAGACTGTATTGTTAATAACATACAATTGGAAGTATGGAGAAATATTACCAGAAGGCATTCTGAGAAAAAGAAGATGATGCAGTTTGTATATAACATAAGAGCCGAGAAGGAAAGATCAAAGTTATATAGTCCTGATGACGGACAGGAAAAATATTAGAATGATGACGCTGGAAGGAGCAGACCTAGAGAAATCATTATTGACGATGGAACCTGTGTGAGGAAACGGAAAAAATACCCTCTCAGTACGGCACTTCGAGAGAAAGGGCAGAGGCCAAAGGTTAAGGGTCCTCAGTCCAAAGATGGTACAGATATGTCTTAGTTTCTTTGATTTCCAATTCATAGAAAAAGAGTCTCCCCCTCGGGAATGTAAAAGCTTCATTCACCGCCATCATCGTCATCATTATTATCATTGGAAACAAAATTATTAAAAAACAGATACAATGTGTTTTTGCATGTGTTTTTACATACGAACAGTTCCGTCACTTAAGGGCGTGTAAAGAGTTTCAAAATATCAGTTTAAAACACAGTTACAATATAAGCAGGCCTACAATAAAATATAACACATGTATTATGAAATTTTGGATCAGTTGCGATTCCATCCTCATGCATAAGAAAAGTAAAATAAAGGCGATAGAAGAAACATGGGATGGTAATTTAAAATGTTTCATCAAGAAAATGTTCAAAAACAGCGAGTTGCTAAAAGCAGAAAAGGTGCAGTATAACAAGATGATCGAGCAGGACTAAAATTAGATCGAACATCATCATTATCATCATTATCATCATCATTTAAAACTGAGAGAAATTAAAAGCTCAACCTTAATTCAAGGAATTTATTAAAAATCTAGTAAAGAATTAAGACCGAAAATTACATCTAAACGTTTCGGCTCTAAGGCCTTTATCAATAGAATGAAACAAGAGTTATAAATTTCGCAATTAAAGCAACCACATTAAGAAGAAAAAGAAAAGACAAGCACGGAAGAGTGAGTTAAAAGTCAGTTATGATCGATTATCATCATCATCATCATCACCATTGTCATCTTCGGCACCATCTGGCCTTTGTTCTCGTTCTTACCATAATTTACTTTTCCTTCTTCTTGTATTTTCTTTCTCATTTATCTTGTTCATGATAGTCCCCCCTCCCCCACCCCAACCCCATCCCCTTTTCCACGTTGTCTAATCGTCCTGCCTTCCTCACAAGCCCTCTGTCCCATTTACTGGACATATTATGGTAACTCTTCGTTCTCACGATCATTGATAATACGCCCCTGGATTGACTTTCCCGATTTCTTCCCCTGTACAGTAATTTTATAATCCACATCATCGCTACCGTTACGTTTATCTAGACTAGGCATCGAATGTGAGCACATGGCACACTATTTGCTCACTGTGTACTGGAGCACTTTATCAGTCTTCACAAGGCATTGCCGACCGAACACCAGATGTCCTTTAATCCAAACATTTCCCAACAGGAATATCCTCCATTACTTGACTGCCATTTTATAGCTTGATAAATTGTTAGTTCAAATACCGTAGTATTTATTTACTGAGATCCAAACACATTTAAGCGAGATTTTAAGATTAGTTTGGCCATACTCGACTTTTATTAATCGTGAGTTGATGCAAAAACCACCTTATCATCTTATCAAGAGATCCCGATCTAAAATACGCTATTGACATCAGTCAATGTTGACTCTATAATCACTCTCAAGAGGATGTGGTATTGCCCCATTGTGACGAAATCTGTTGATCTAGAATGTCTCAAAGATCTTCCTTCAGCCCTTACCCACATTCGGTCCTTCCCTCCTTCCTTCCTTCCTTTCTTCCCATCCCAGTTTAACAACGAAATGCTTAACAAATAGCCGTCTTTTTTTTATGCGCTGGCCTGCTCTGCTCCGCTCTGCTCTGCTCTGCTCTGCTCTGCTCTGCTCTGGTCTGGTCTGGTCTGGTCTGGTCTGGTCTGGTCTGGTCTGGTCTGGTCTGGTCTGCTATGCTATGCTATGCTATGCCATGCTATGCTATGCTATGCTATGCTATGCTATGCTATGCTATGCTATGCTATGCTATGCTATTATGTAATGTTCTGCCCTTTCCTGTCCTGCCCTGCATTGCGCTTCTCTGTACTGCACTGCACTACATTACATTGCACTATACTGTACTACTTTGCCCTGCACCGCACTGTATTGCACTGCACCGCACTGCATTGCACGGCACTCCTGTTTCAAGTTTCAGTGAATGTCATGCAACGGCAATCTCGATATAGTCAGTAATATGAAATTTATGAAACTGCTCCACGGAGTAGTTAATCCCTGGTAGAAAAGAAGGCAGAGGACAGGCTTACATCAACTTAAAAAGTTATATCTTTTAGTAATACTGTATAGGTAATATACTCACTAGGACAAACAAGCAGATCAAGAGAATGAGATAAGATGAGACCAAAAGCACAATGGACAGAAATTCAAAGAATAGAGACTCATTGTGTGTGTGTGTGTGTGTGTGTGTGTGTGTGTGTGTGTGTGTGTGTGTTTGGAGAGAAGAAATAGTAAGAGAGAAGAGAGAGATAGAAAGAGAGAGAGAGAGAGAGAGAGAGAGAGAGAGAGAGAGAAAAGGAGGAAAAGATATTAAACGTAGCAATCAACTTACAAAATGCCAATTTATAATGCCGAACAACAAAGGAACAGAATGCCAGAGGGGGTTTCTGGGGGTCAAACTTGACTGGCGCATCTTCCGCCGGACCTGGGTTCTCATCTAGGTCCGGGTCAGGGTTTGGTTTGCTAGAGCTGTCGCCATTCTCCTCAGTATGAGTATATCCGGAGTTGTCTACACCCACCTTCATATCGCCGCCTTCGCCTAGTGTCTCCGAATCTGTGAAGTACTTGGTCTCCCCGTTCTGGGCTTTTCCAATGGGTGGTAGCGGTGGGAATGATGCTTGCCTACTGTAAGACAGATAAATGTACGTTTATGAAATCGCTGTGAAACTGGCCTTGCTGAGGCACATGACCGTAAGAAACACGGGGCAATTGAACAATTTATCTATAAGCCATCAGAGGGCTAAAGCAAAAATATATGACCAAGAAAGCCAGACTGTAGTGCCATACTAACTCGGCCAAACCATATAGACTTACACTCTTGAATGGTTTTCTTGATGATATGGAATTGCTCTGGCTCATCGAATCACAAACAAAACTTGCCCTTTTGAATGATGGACATTATATATCGATCGAGGGACACCTTTCCTCAGACCTACTGACTTCAAACACCTGACTTCCGACCAATGTTAATATGTCTTTCTCATACGGCACTGATCATTACCGTAACTCAGGAGCTAGGCTAAGAGATCTTTACTCCATTGTAAGACGTAAAAATATTAAAACCAATTTTTGATAAATGTACATAAATGAAGTTAATCAGTTTCATTGTGACCAAATATGTTTGAGGTTCCCTCGCCCCCCCCCCCCCCNCCCCCCCCCCCACAACTTCCCCGGCCTTGTGAGAGAGAAATTTACAAGTGCCGTCCGCAGGCCAACAGTTTTACATCTATCCTCTAACTGACGGACTAGACTTACAACAAAATTCTTTTGATCGATTGGCTTACAACATCTGTCTTCTGATCGACTTCAGTTACAACGTCTGTATCCTGACCGACTGGCTTACAACATCTGTCTTCTGAAGGACGGACTTAAAAGACATCTATTCTGATCAACTTACTTACAAACTGTCTTCTGACCGGACTAAAAGTCATCTTCTGGCTGACCTAGTTACAACATTTTTCCTCTGACCGAAGGACTTACAACACTTGTCTTCTGACCGACAGACTTACAGCACAAGTCTTCTGACCGACAGACTTACAACACATGTCCTCTGACCGAAAGAATTACAACACATGTCTTCTGACCGACAGACTTACAACACATGTCTTCTGACCGACAGACTTCTAACACCGATCCTATATCAACGGGTTCACAAAACCTGCCGTCCGGCCGACGAACTTTTACAGCATCTACTTGCTGGCCGACGGACTTAAAACACCTGTGGTCTTATGCAAAATCCTTACGTTAGTTAACGCACTGTGGTAAGCACGGAAAACTCCCAAAACATTAGTAGTGTTCATTGTGGTTAACGCAATACGTTAAGTATCGTATGGGTGATGCATACGGCCACTGTTCTCTGACCGACGGATCTACATGTTTGTTTGGTGCACATTTGTCCTCTGACCAACGGACCTACAGGTCCTTTTTCCTGACCGCTAAGCTAAAAATATCTCTCCTCGATATTGAGCCAGTGCAAATTTAATTCATTCGAATACGGCACGTTTTTATTGAAGTCTCGAAAGCTAAGAATAGTCCAGATTTATGAGAAAGAGTTCTCCATGTAACTCCGTTTTAATACGGAGTGTGGGTGCGTGTATCCGAAATGTACGCATGACATTGCTAAAGATAGGCAGTTAGAATATCTGTTTAGTAATAAGCTTTTACAAAGTATGTAAAACAAAAAAATGTTTTGGTTATATCATAGCTTTAAATATCTAAATGTGAACAGAATATCGGTATGTCACCTGCAAATTTTTTAACACATTTCTGATTCTGGTGGGAGCCTGTGATAAATAAAAGAGTTCGTAAGTTCGACCGCTGACGGCACGTGAAATAGCAAAAGACAGGCTGTTCAAACAAATAATTTTTCCATATCAGCAGGATGTACAAATCTAATTTTGTCGTCAAAGAAGTTTCTGCTCTTTCTCCTTTCTCCTTTCTCTTTTTTGTCATTGTCGTATTTTGTGACATTTGTACTAACCAGAAAAATATATTGCCAACGAATTCTTATAGTTGTCTAAAAATCAGTTACTTATACCAAGAGTTATTTATACCAAGAGTTATTTAAACCAAGAGTTATTTATACCAAGATGGGAGGCATCTATAGGTACACAGGAAGATATTAATCTTTCCGGCGCGAACAGACAGACAGACAGGAAGGCAGGTAGGCAGACAGACAGGCAGACAGACAGACAGACAGACAGACAGACAGACAGACAGACAGACAGACAGATAGATAGATAGATAGATAGATAGATAGATAGATAGATAGATAGATAGATAGATAGATAGATAGAGCAGCTGATGCAGAACAAACGCTGAACTTGTATCCAGCAAGTTACAGGTAGACAATCTATGCACAAAACCGCACCTTGCTATGAGCCGTGATCTCCTGTGTTGTCTTCAAAACCAACAAATCGGCAATACTTACAATGAACATTCGTCTATGGGTATTGCTCAGATAAAGGAACGACAGGGCTCACATTTTGTAAGCCCACCCCTCGACTTGCGCAAAGCTCTTGTGTTCCTTATCTTGCCTTGTGATAACACTCCTATTCCTTAATAAACATTACAGTTGTAGAACATTAATATTTCATATCGGTTTTTCCCGGCACGAGTTAGAGAGCGGGGAGGGTGTGCTGAGGAGTGGATGGGAGAGATAAGCTGGTGGAATAGGGTCTTATTCTATCATCATCAACCAGATAAAATTTTCACGCTTGTCGCTCAACTTTGCCATTGATTTTTCAGAACACAAGGCTATTTGGTTTGCAGGAGTCGCTCTCTTCCACGCAGGTGGAGCACTCTCTGTTTCTACAGCGACGACAGTATCAACAAGAGAACAACAACAGCAACAACAATCATGACTTACACAATCTCTCTTCGCAAACCATCAAAAAAAACATGTACTGCCGCAACTGGCATTTACGACCATGAATCATGATACTATCATGAGAGAATAATAGTTAACAAATGGTGCTCATTTATTTTAAATGAGAGAATACGAGTAACAGAGAACGTTTAAGCCTCATTTCACGAAGGCAGGGAGGGTACCCATTGACACAGATATCGCTCCTGGACCAGAGCAGTTAAAATGAAAAAGAAAAGCGCACCGAAGTGTTGCTTAATTATGCATGAAATGCAGCACATCTTACATAACTTGAAACAGGAACTTAACAACATTGCTGCTTATTGCAAATTTCATGTTTTTATTACATGAAAGACTAACTGCATGATTAAAGTGGATTTATTCAATGACAAATAATAAAACCATCTTAAATTGCATTCATTACATGTCAGCCGTGATGTATAGTGCACAGTTTGCACGGCCGTATACAGTGTCTCTCTGTCTCTCTGTAAAACTGCTAGTCAGTAAGGAGTTCATTTGGCAAGTGCAAATAGTATAAAAGGGGGAGGGTGTAATCACTCATGGAAGTTCTGTTACTTTGTTATCACACAACACAACAAAAAGAAAATGAAATAACTAAGAGTGGTTGATCTGCTGTGTTTCAGTTTGATGTTTTATCGTGAGTGCAGAGTTTAAGACATGAGAAGGTCACATGGAAATTAGGAATTAACCCCCCCCCCCCCCNAAAAACAACAAAAAACAAACAGTCCTAATAGACAGAGTTCACAGTTGTGATTTGTTCCTTCGGACTAAAAGAAACTGACGAGTGAGCTCCTCATGGGTTTTATAGGATTTGGGAAATTATACAACACAGAGGAGATAAAGCATCAAAGTATAACTAACACAATGATTTCGCAATTAAAGCACACGCCACATGATAAACGCATTTATCAAGAGGATAAATAAAGTTTTTGTTTGCTAGTCCACAGTCTGGCATTACAGATAAAACACAAGTTAATTATATTACACCTCTATCTGTTTGAATCCCTCTCCCTCACAACTTAAAGTGAATGGGGATTGAGTGACAAAAGAAACAGCATCAGATCCGTTCTCCTTGCAGTGCCTATCATTACAGCTGTAGACATTGAATACTGCATAATATCAATAATTTGCTAACTGTGAGCACATATACTTTAAGAGGTGGACTATCTAGATTCATGACCAATAAAAAAAAATTCCCATACTAGGCCAC
Source organism: Ellobium chinense (assembly GCA_033807755.1). Lineage (NCBI taxonomy): Eukaryota > Metazoa > Mollusca > Gastropoda > Ellobiida > Ellobiidae > Ellobium > Ellobium chinense. The sequence continues at coordinate 1,129,303 of JAWQUT010000082.1, read as the reverse complement.
CGTTAAGTATACGTCATGGTGTTGACCTACATGGATCTCAAAGGACAAAACTATGGTATAACATTACATATTGTGCGGTCTTGTTTTAGATTCTGATATCGTGTGTATTCTCTAGGATATCTCAGGTGTTAAGTGTGGTTCTAACCATTACAACACGCCACAACCCAGTCACACCAAGCCCTGGCAACACAGACAATGGAGGATAATGACAACCTTGGTTTGCATTAATGCTTTACCCAGTCTGGCATTGAAGGCTAGCATCCAGTGCATAAAGGCGTTAATCGATTATGTATGGCTACAAATGTAATCATAGCATATTTCTTACAGGAAGAGTGTGAGGAGTTCAACCAAAGCCTGTCAACAGTCCTCTTACACTGGACGCAAGTTAAAAAGCACGGTCCTATTATATTAGACGCTACGATTATGCAACACACTGCACACAACTAATAGTCATTTAAAGCATTTGCCATGCAAACTTAGGATCTAAAAGAAGGAAAAGATTGTCTTCTCTGTAATAAAAAAAAGTACGCAGTCTGGCATCTCAGCCCAGCATGCACTGGAGATGCTGGTTTGATAATGAAAGTCTGCGATTCTATCCAGAACAAGATATCACGACATGGTAACGACCACAAGAAAATGCTAATATAATAATATGGTCCTCCTCGACTTACCCGGAGTACACCACCTTTTATACGGGGCACCACAGATCACCATGTTACCATTTTTTGGGGTTAAAATTCCAGTTATACAGACGAAAGCAATATAAGTTAGGTAATCCAGCAGGAAGTCAGTTCTGACTTGTATAAGAGGCCACAGCAGGCTACCTTTTACAGTCTGACAGTAGCTGCCAATGTTAAGCACATTGATAATGCTGAGTTGTGGGACTGAGATCCGCTTTAGATCTACATGTATATTTTGTATGGTGTTGTCCTTTTCAACTGGCCAGAGCAGGTTACTAAGTGCTGCCCTTGTCATTATTAATGCCATATACTGCACTGTATTGATTTCAGTTTATTATTTCATTTNGGATTTTTCTTCCCAGCGAGAATCTAATTTCCGCGAATTTTGCGAGTTGAGCTTCACTCGCGAAAATTACTTCCCGCTTAGAAAAGGTTCAACTGGATCGTTTTCAAAGGACTTACTGCTGGTAAAAAAATTGTATAGAAAGCAGTAATAGGAGACATATGTTATATTATTCTTGATACAATCCCTCGTTATTTCGACATTATCAATAAAGTACGTCTCTCTATCATAACGAAGACTGATTACCAAAAATGTTTTATCGATAGTCTTATATCGTCACTCCAAAATCCTCAACAACTCTGTCGTCATACCCACATAAAATTAGATTCTCATGAAAAGCCATTTCCGACGTTTCGCGAAAATTAGATCCTCGTGAATTACAAAAACACAATTCTATAGCAATTCCTGGTCACAAAGGCAAGAGATGCGGAAGAGAATGCAAGTTTAAGCCCTTAGTAAATAGTTACAGCATTTACATTTTAAACTAGCAACATAGACTGGCTCACACTTCTTGGCATCCAAGTCATACTAGGAAGTCTTGCGCTAAGTACATTAGATACTGTTGCACTGTGAAATGTGAAACGGCTTGTGGCACTAGGATACAGCTTATCCTCATCAATTTCCTCTATGTTTATGACATAAGTCTACGGCACCACAGACCTGAGAGCGTCCGGCAGCATGAAGATCTGAGTCTAGATTATGACGTTTTTATGCAACAGCATGTGGTGATGTGAGAAAGCTCCCTATACATTCAGCTGAATTGTAAATGGAGGCACACTCATAATGTAGGAGCTGCCCGCCACGCCTGTTGCTTTATGGTCTCCATGCCCCCTATTAACTTGCATTCCGAAAGAGTTCGACTAATAGAAAGATGCGAATCAATCGATCGATTGATGACAATGACGTCTCAGAGTTCAGCGTGCAGGCATTGATCCGTCTCCAAAGTGCTGACGGTGAGTGTTGAAATCTGAGCGTGAAAAGGTCTTTGAAAGAAAAATAAACAAATGAAACACGTTTTTATTATCTTTTAATCGGCCGTGCAGGATGCTTTGCATTGCTCCCATCCATAGAGCATGAAGATGATGTCCAACATTCAGGTGATAGGAAAATAAAAATTCGAAACGGATATAATTATGGACTCGTGTAAGATGAAGTGTACTGGTGGTTAAAATGAGAGAGATTAGGACTAATGATGGTTGCAGGAAAACTAATATAATTTCATAAATGCTGGCAAAAGGGAAAGTAAACGAGCTTCTGTTCCTCTTCCCGCCATCTTTCCCTTTTTAAAAAAATAACCCTCCGATAACCGATAACGATGAATGCAATAGAGCCCAAGCTTTGAAAGGGGAGAAAACGAGGGAGTGGAGAATGGAATAAAGAAAGACAATTGGGAGAAAGCGAAGAGAAGAAAATGAGAACACCATGACCTATCGTGTAATGGACCTATGAAATGAAATAAAGGCCTAATCTTTTCATGAACCCCATCAAATTTAGCAACTAGCTCTTGTCCCCCCTCCCCCCTCCCCCTCCCTCCGCAAAGACATCCTTTNTTTTTTTCTTCTCTCGTAGTTTTATTAAGGACCTGCTACTCTCGGTCCCCACATTGCGGGGGCTGATGGATTTGGGGGGNNNGGGGGGACGGGAGGGAGAGAGGAAGGGTTGCTCCGGCCCTGCGTTGTGGGCTTCCACTCACCCTTGTCTAGCTCTTTTCATCTATTGTATGGCCAGTTGTCAGGGCAACCCAACAAAAGAATCAAGCAGGCTTCATTGTTGACTGCTGATAGACATTTAGACGTATTGAAAAGACACTGAAATTTTAATGTTTCCTCTTCAGTATTTTCAGACTGCGCCAAAAGAGTGGGTAGAAGCACCACTGTAGATTGCGCCAGAAGAGGACTGGGATGCCCGTGTGGACTGCGCCAAATGATAGCAGTATTGAGTGATACAGTTTTATAGATTTTGTTGAAATAATCAGAAATGTGTAGCTTATGTTGCAGTGCTGTTGTTGTTGTTGTTGTTGTTGTTGTTGTTGTTGTTGTTGTTGATCTCTTCCGTGTGTCATATTTCATCATGCTTTCATATTTCATGAATTTGTCCCCGGCACACTAGAGGGGAGATGAGAAAAATATTGCTGGTCCAGTGAATGTTTTCATTTGATGAAAGTGTTGGCTTGCTCGCTAAGTTGATCTAGATTTTCGGATAATGGGTCTTCAATTCTTAATTGCATTTTGCAAGAAATTACTCCAGATTTGTTTGCAGAGGGGATATCTGCACAGTGCCCACATCAAATGGCATCAAGTAGTTCTTGGCAAATACCGATTCCAGTATTTGATTCTCAATTCCATATCAGGAAAGGATACAAATCGGTTCCAAACACTAGACTCGAATCGAATTCCAAGGACTTCCACATAGTGACCTCTTGCCTCTTCCGGAATAAACAATAACCCAAAGCAGTGTAGCTTTATGTGGTACACCCGCCGTTATGAGACAGCATAGTAAGAAAACAATTCTGTTCGCACTATGATCATATACAGCGCATCAAAAGATCGGCGGTTTATGATATAACATTTTATTCATTTTGTTGAGAGATATAGGTCATATCTTTCGTATTATGTGAAACATAACCTTTGATCTTTGAAAGTCCCGCCTACAAATGGCCGGAAGAATTCTAACGATGATCACGATTCAGACGGTTTTATTTTCATATTATTTCAAAATCACTTGATATCACTTTTCTTCTTCGGGGTGACAGGAACTAGTTGTCTGTTACTGCCGATTAGGGGTGGGCATGTTCGAACACAAAATTCGTGTTCGGCGAATCCTAAAACTGAAATTCGGATTCGGCGAATTTCCTTTTGATGGCACGAATCTCCGAATTTCTTGTAACTTGATCGTTTCCCTAAATTAAAGCACAGCATGTGCAAGTTATTTGAAAGCAGACCAAAAGTTATGGAAAAATGTTGGTTCAACTCAGCTTAGAGGTTTGTCAACTTTCGCAAATCCTACTGAGGCGATTTACTCATGTATCGATGCCGGCCTAATTCGTCGA